>CABFPE010000576.1:284470-299978 GCA_900660155.1 Hofstenia miamia
GCTAAACAACCTTTCTACAACATCAGATGTAGGCAAAATAAATTTTGTATTGATGTATGGATCGGCTATCCTACATTCCTTCGAGAGTTTTCTCTTTTTCAAGATAGAGGTTGCAAAATCTTCTGAGTCTGTATCACTATAGTTCATTTATATTAGAGCTGTACGCCGCCACGCCATACCGCTGCCGTAGGATCTGAAAAACGGCGTGGCGGATAACTAAAGCAGTGATTTTTTATAGCCATTTGTTTATATTTGATTTTGATTTCAGATTTGCATTGACATGGTACAAAAATGCTACAAGCTTGAGCTTATCACAGATAAGAAAAGTGCTGTATTAAAATATTTGGTGTTTTATTTGAAGAAGGAGTTAAGGATGAGAACCATTATTATTGCAAGCCATGCTTTGATAAAGTTGAGAATAAAACTGATATTGCTATTTCAAGGTTTTTCGTTACAAAATTAACTTTTCAACGAGGAAGCCTTCGAGGTCATTTATTGGATAATCATAAAATAAATTATTTTTTTCACGCCGCGCCACGCCGCCGATACTTTTTAGGGGCTTACGCCCCGCCGAAGAAAATTTGACCTGCGTACAGCTCTAATTTATAGGCCGTAAACACATCAATTAAATATTACAATCAAGCCAAAGAGCAAAATGTAATGTCATTATGCTGATTATTTCTTAAAAGCAAAACGAAGAAACAAAAAATAACAATACAAACCAGGAAAGTTTTTACAAAAAACACCTCCAATAATATTGCAATATATTGCAATATATTGCAATATATTGCAATACTATTGTAATAAAATTCGGCTGCAATAAATATATTGCAATATATTTATTGCAATATATTGTATTAGCAATATATTATTGAAAGGCCCTGATTGATATAGTTACTTGTCAACATCCCGTTATTGGATCAAATACCCCTTATTCACAGTATATAGTGTAAATGATCAGCCATTCATCAATTATGAAAAGACTCATATAATTTATAAGCCAACTACAAAGTCATTCATCAATAGAATTACAATTAGCTTCCATATATCAAATGGTGAGTTCATTCATTTCAATGATACTAGCAGTGTTTATTTAACTCTTAATATCAAAGACACTGATGAAATTTAAGTATAAACAATTTTTTAAAATGTAAAATAAAATAAGTTATTTATTATTTTTAAATGTTATATATTAATAACCAATTTACGATAGTAATAATCCAACTTGTGAAAAATTCTAGTTTTATATGATTTGAAAGTGTTATTTAATTGTTATAATTGTAAAGGGATTTCATGTTTGGGAGATAACAATATCTACATTGGATACATTTTGACAGTTGAACAATAGATTACAATACGCAATGTTAACAATTGCCTGTAGAGAGGTGCAACTTTGTACACACAGCAGCATAATGGAATTTTACACGGCTATCCTTATTTTTACATTCTGACAGTTGAACAATGGCATATAGATAAAAACTATGTTGACATTATTAAAGCATGCAACTTTCAACACATAAGAATATGTACAGCTGGCATAATGGAATTTCACATTGCTGAAACAAAGACTTTGTTTATAGTTTGTTACATTTGACAATTGAACAATGCATATAGATAAAAACTTTGTTGACATTACTAAGGCATGCAACTTTCAACACATAAGAATATGCACAGCCGGGATTATGGAATTTCACTTTGAAGAAAGACAACTACTCTGAAAGATTTCAAAATTATTGGTAAGCTATTTTTATAATTAAGTCTTAGATATTGTTTTGATTCTTAACACTTTTTGCAATATTATCTCTAGTTAGTTTTACAGATATTTCTTTTAAAACAGTGTGAATTTGCAGTCTGATGTTAAATTTATTATATACCTTATCATACATATAAATGTCGTTTGTTTGTTAATACACATTTTAATTGAATTTGTTTAAACTTTTAGTGGTCATGTGTTTTATACTGTAATCTATCACCTCATTTGACTTGTATATTAATCATTAATTTAGATACTACCATGTGAAATTCATAATGTGCAAATACACATTGCATTTGTTTCCTACAGCATTCACATCCCAACATGAAGGTTTGACAAATATTATCATTGTTCATTGAACTGTAGATGAAATTCGCTATATGAACTTTATCATTTAGTAGTGCATTTTATATTTTCTTTGTACATAAATTTATTATTTATAAATGTTCGTTTTCTCTGTATGGTGAGTGTATGTGTCTGTGGAAGTATGTATTTATATTTTAAAAATTATTTTTACTTGGAAATTTTTATCAATTAAAAAAGTTTTTATTTTTGCCATTGACATATGTGTTGTCTGTGAAACAGCTACTTTTCTCAATGTTTTTGCTTGAAAATAATATTTAGTTACAACTTTTACAGAAAAAATAGAAATAAAATATAATTCCAAAAACGTAAATTTTTTGCATATATAAAAATTGTTACAATTCTAACAATTCTAATCTCTTGGGATTTTCGAAAATTCCTCAACCTTTATAAGAATTGGTTACATTTAAACCATAGACTGCAAATAAATGTGTTTGCCAACAAAACCAATATTTTCCAATGACATCAGAGATATACAGATGGTTAAAGTACACAATTACATCATATCCATGCCTGCCAGGGTCAAAGGTAAAAAATATCAATCTAATGGAACCCAATTCATACTACTATTTGCTCAATTTAGTTTGGTCAAAAACATTTATTGTCATCAATTATATCAATTTGCCAGAATCCTAGCAATCAACAATAACAACTTCATCAAAAAATTATTTTGTTCAATTTAATTTTGTCAAAAATATTTCATTGCGTCCAATAGAATTACTTCATTTCCATATGGCAAAAAGTCATGGGTGTTCCATTGGCATGGGCTTCACTCCGTCTTAACTGCTTGCATCTATTGTACCTCTCTTAGATTTATATGCAAATTGATAATCATCCAAAGTATTCTGTATATTCTCAATGTTTACGTCCAAAACACATCTGTCTAAAATTCGTGCTAAAATTGGTGTAACAGTGATTGGACGAAATTTCTTTAAATTGTTTTCAGCAATGGGCTCTGTGATATTCATTTTTGGCACAGGTGTTACAATTGCTGATTCCTATTTTTCAGGGTATGACATTTTACTAAAACATCTATTGAAGACTTTAGCATAAATTTTCCCTATTAGCACAGTATGATGCTTATAAAACCAAGAAGGGATCTTTGAAAAACCTGGTGATGTGTTGACTTAAATTTTTCCAAGCAGATGTTGAACTCCCTCTTCAGAAATACTTGGAATGTCATGGGATATCCTGCAGGATCCACAACATTCATCCTTATAGCTATCCTTATTGAACATTTTTGCCTCATTTTCCTTCACATTTATTTTTATATTAGTTGGTTTTGTTCTCCTTTCCACTTCCTTTTGTAGCTCTGACAAATTTAAATTAGCAATACAATTTCTCCTGAGTTGTTGCACTTTTTGGATGATAATTCTTTGGGTTCTATTTAATAGGGTTTTATCTCCCTTCTTTAAGCATTTCCTTTTGATACTAATCAACTCATTTATTCCTTGATTGATGCATTATTTCCAATAATTTTTTATTCTAAATTGGGCTATCAAAGTAGCAGTAAATAATCATAGCTTTAATTAAAATAATGAATGTAGAAAAATTTCAAGATTATTTCTACATTTGCAATTTTACATCCATATAAATGTCTTAACAACATTCTTCAAAATAGTTAAGAATACTTTCCAATATTACAAAAATGACTTTCTTGCTGCAAAATTAGTCAATAAACAAAATAAAAGAACACACATAATTGAACCTACTAGGTATAAGAAACAAATAATGAAAACTTCATTTCTAAACCCAGCTATAAATATGTGGAATGAATTACCACAATATATTAAACAAATAGGTAGATTAAAAAACTTTAAAATAGATATTAAAAAATATTTTTGCACTTATAATATAAAAAAACTGAAATGGCGAGGTTATAAATTTTTATAATCCTGATTACTCTATTAATAGAAACTAGCAATCATCATAGCCCAAGTTAACCACTTTTCATATGTAAATATTCATTGTTTTCTTTTTTTGTTTAGTTTTCTTGATGCTTTCAGAATTTGTTATCAGCATTTCTATTTATTGTTAAAACAATTTCTGAACATAGATTTTTCTTGTTTTTCTTCAGGTGCTCTTCCTCTTTCATTTCCTGTTGTGATTTGCCTATCAACTTGATTACTTGAATTGGGCAAGTCTCTCCTTGTTTTTTCATTGTTTGTGATTTTTTCATTAGCTTTGTGTACAAGCATTTTGGGTATTCCATAATATATCTCTTCATTATTTCATTCTCCATTTTTTCTTTGATTGATGTGATGTACTCTGTTGTGCTACTTTCTTCTTGTCTGGTTAACTTCCTTGTTGTTGGCCATGGCTGCTTCTTAGTTTGTCTCAGCTTGCAATTTGAGGTGGCTCCCTACATGTGTTTCTTCATTGTGTCACATAGTATGTCAATTTCTGTAGGGCATATTCCTGTGTTGTTTGCTATTTTGACAATACTTGGTCTTCCAAGTGGTTGATTCTTTGTCATGATCCTTGTAAAATATTTTTTGTACTTCTGCATGATTTTCTTTGTTGGTGACAGCTATTTTATGTTTGTGTCTTGCAATATCCAATTTTTTTCATTTAGTGCTATCAGTGCTACTGATATCTTGTATCTTTTGTTGTTAGCTATTGACTTTCTTTCCTTCTTCAGCATTGATAACACTAGTTTATCATTTGCCATTAATGCTATTGGTAGCATCCATATCAATGATCTTGCTCTAATTTCCAGTACATCTTTTTCTCTTGAAATAACATCTTTTTGAAGTTATTTTTTGACCCCATTTTGTAGGCATATCTAATTTCATTCACTGCTTTTTCAATGGTTTCATGATACTTTTTGCTTGGAGCTTTTATATTGATTTTCAGCCAGTTTCCTGTATTAGTTTATCACCTTTAATTTCATTCCAAAATTCTATTATTCAATTAGTACCCTGGACATTGATTGAGGCTGCATTTTATGTTGAGGTCAGCTTTGTATTGCATTTCTTCATCATTTGCTTTCATTTCCAAAGTGTTTGATTGGTAGTTTTCACAACACCTATGACTATTTGCCATGTAGAAATGAAGCTATTCTATTGGACAACATCTAGTAGTGACGAAATATTTTTGACATGTTGAAATTGAACAAATTAATTTTTTGACGAAGTTTTATTTTTAATTGCTATGCTTTGGGTAAAGTGATATAATTGATGACAAGAAATTTTTTGACAATATTAAATTGAGCATAATAATTTTTTAAAGAAGTTTATATTTTTTATCACTAGGATTTGGGCAAAGTGATATAATTGATGACAAGAAACGTTTTGACAGAGTTAAAATTATTGCTTGATGAATTCTATTTTTTATGCAAACTGACGTATTTGCTTCTGTTAATTTGGTTATGACATATTCATTGTAACAATGTTTTTAATTATGCAACACTGTATTAAGGAAAATAATTCATAGATGTAAAACCCAACACGTGGATATAACATTTTATACTTTGTATAGACGTATATTTCAACATGCATTAATATTTATCAAAGATATAGTATGCAAAGGAAGGAATATACTATATATTCATCAATTGTGTATAATTTGTGCTAAATGTAAAAGCATGCATTACACAATGGCTCTGAGTGATGAAGTTTAGCATTGTGCAATCTTCAACCTGTAAAATAACAAATGTTTGAATCAGAGAGATAATAATACTCATTAGAAGCTTAATTACTTATTTTGGTAATAAACCAAAATAATTTTTCAGAACTAGTTTATGCAAGAACTCGCAATTTCTAATATTTAATAAACATATGTTGTAAAACCCACATACATGTTTAAGACAAGACAAAACTGTAATTTATTCTACACTTTGCTTATAATGATCATATATATTGTACTATTAAATTTGTCTATTGTGTTAGTTTATCATCATTGTTGTTGAGGGAATTCTGTAGGAAACAAATGCAATGTGTATTTACACATTATGAATTTCACATGATCATATCTAAATGAATGACTAATAAATTAAGTGATAGATCACAGTATAAAACACATGATAAATAAAAGTTTAAACAAATTCAATTAAAAATATGT
This sequence comes from Hofstenia miamia, assembly GCA_900660155.1. Classification (NCBI taxonomy): domain Eukaryota; kingdom Metazoa; phylum Xenacoelomorpha; order Acoela; family Hofsteniidae; genus Hofstenia; species Hofstenia miamia. The sequence goes on from CABFPE010000576.1 coordinate 290,649, forward strand.
ATTAACAAACAAACAACATTTCTATTTATGATAAAGTCTATAATTAATTTAACATTGGACTGCAAATTCACAGCAATTTATTAAAATATAAGTGATTCTGTTTTAACAGAAATATCTGTAAAACTAACTAGAGATAATATTGTAAAAAAGCTTTAAGAATCAAAACACTATCTGAGATTTAATTATAAAAATGGCTTACCAAAAAATTTGAAATGTTTCAGAGTAGTTGCCTTTCATCAATGTGAAATTCTATTATGCCACTCTATGTATAGAGTTGCATGCTTTCATAGACAAGTCAATATTAAGTGGTTTTATCAATATTCTATTGTTCAACTGTCAAAAATGTATCCAATCATAAAGATTGATATCTCCCAAACATGAAATCATGTTAGAATTATAATAATTAAATAAAACACTTTCAAATCATATAAAACTAGAATTTCACATGTTGGAAAACAATCTCAATTACAACATGATTTTCCCAATTTATACAATTATGTAAATGAAAAATGCTACAAAACTAAAATATTAATAAAGTAAAATGTTTTATCAATCACTGTCTCTTATACAAATTAAATGAATATATTTTCAATACGTATTTCTCATTGAATTCAAGAATAAAATATTGCAAGTAGGAATTTTATATGAAATGTTTCAAGATTGTTGATAACATGTTTTCTTATTAGTGTTGTAAATTGGTTGTTAGCATTTATTGATACACATATATACAAAATGTTTAAAAAAACTAAATTTTATATTATAAGAAATTGCTTACATTTTAAAATTTTATTAGGGTCTTTTATATTAAGAATTAAATAAATACCTGGTATATGACTTTTCCACATTTGTAGACTTACATTGGATGATTTGTTTTGTCCTTTCAAAAAAAATTACTTGCCTTTGGGATATTTAATTTGCCTTTTGGTGATTTGTTTTGTCCTTTTGAAAAAAATTATTTGCCTTTGGGATATTTAATTTGCCTTTTAGTGATTTGTTTTGTCCTTTCAAAAAAAATTATTTCCTTTGGGATATTTAATTTGCCTTTTGGTGATTTGTTTTGTCCTTTCGAAAATAAATACTTGCCTTTGGGATATTTAATTTGCCTTTTGGTGATTTGTTTTGTCCTTTCAAATAAAATTACTTGCCTTTGGGATATTTAATTTATTATAAATTTTAACACATTCTACAAATCAATGATTGTTAAAGTACTTGCAGTTGTTTAATAGTTTATGAATTTTAAAATAAAAACTTTATAATTATTGAGAAAGCATTAACATTCACATTTTTCTTCAGTCAATGGGTAAATTTTGATAATCACAAATGAATACATAATGCCATCTCAAAAACAAATCAATTAGATATCATGAAACTTGCAAAACATTTTTATTTACAAAAAACTAACACATTTTCATAAAACAATACATTGACGCAAAAATGATTAAGTTGATTGATTTTACAAAACACATAGTCGTAAACAGTTTGCATGAAAAGAAGCAAAATTTTTAAATTGAAGATTAACATCAAAGCTATATAAAATAAATTTAAGCATACATATAGTACATAAAATTAATATTTACTTATAATTGCTTATCAGATTATAAAAACACAACAGCAATCATTAAATGATTTAAACTAGATTTTGTACATTAGGTATTAAAACAACTTTGGAGTATTTTCTCAATATAGAAATAAATAGCTTAAATTTTTAAAAATAAATCTGATCTTGTTAGAGTTTCTAAGACATAGCATTGGAGAGAATGCAAATATATTTCGGATTTCCAAGCATTTTTCAATTATTTAATAGTCTAAAATATGTATATTTATTACTAGAATTAGCTTCAGATTTTGATGTATTTCTACAGGTTTTAATACATCTGAAGTGTTTCCTTTTGTTATGGTTTCACTAGTACATTTTTAACACAATTGACAAATATTGGTGTTGCATAAAGTTTTGACTTTGCATGCACCTTAACTTTACATTTCTAAATGCATAGATCTCAAAATTTATATTCCAAAAAAGGTTATTAATCAAATGTGAAAGAAGAAATTGACCTTAGATTTTGTAATGTTTTAAGTTTTGTTTTTTGGATTTATTTTCTCTACAATGCTTTCAGATTGATGTGTGATTAGAAATAATTTTCCTTTAAAAATTGATTTTTGTTAAACATGTAAAAACATTGTGAAATTTGTATATTATTTTGTAATCACATGAAACAAAGTTAGTAATATTAACTTTTTAAAATGCAAAGATACATTACATTATTGAATGAATTCAACCATCACCACTTGAATCATTGTGAAAACTGAATAATGTGTTAAAATGAAGATATCTTTCCATCATAAGCATTGAACAAAATGCAAACTTCATGACAGTTTTAGTATAAACTTAAAAAAGGAGAAAGCTAAACATACATACACTTAAATTCGACATTTCCTTGTTGTATATGTAGAGTTTTTTGTATTTCAAAGAGTTAATGGTTTTGTTTTTGTGTATTTTATTTAATATCACACGTAAATACCCATTTTAAGGCATTATATAAATTACATTATGTAGTTGAACAATAAATTTTCATATTTGCTGAAAAGATTACACAATATATAGAATACACTTAGTAAACATCATTTGACGAGATGTTTTATACTGCTAATTTATATCCTCCTGTACATAAAGATAATTCTTCCAACAACTAAGTTTGTAATAAATGAAAGTTATGTACGAATGTACTGACAAACTCTGCAGGGAAACATTTTTAATTTGTAAAGATGCTCATGTTAAGACTTTTATTAAATGTTTAAGAAAGCTATATGTATATATGGATAAATATACCTTTTGTATATATACATACAATAAAAGTTCTGTTAAATATAAAACAATTTCTTGGTAATAACAAGAATTTATGGAATTCAATACTAGAGCTATTATTCAGTGTCCATAACAAGTTCATTAACAAAAAATATATGATTTTTTCCATATACTAGTCCTTTCAATGGTGGAAAACTACAAATGTACACTTTAAAATTATTTATATTTTGGCTATGTAATGCATGAATATTCACATCTTTAGTCACCCCTCTTCATTATTCATGAATTAATTGCAGGCAATGACTAATCAACTAGCACACGTCAATCAATTTTTATACATGTATGTGAATGCTTTAAAACTTCACCAAGAAATTAATTTGTTCAATTTAGCTATGTCAAAAATATTTTGTTACTAGATGGCGTCCAATAGAATAGCTTCATTTCTACTTGGCAAATAGTCATAGGTGTTATGAGAACTTCAGGGTGTCCTGTAGGAACGAGATAACCCTGATCTTAACTACTATTATTCTCTGTTCCAGGGCAAAAGTATCTAGCTGTAGATCAAATGCTATTCAATCTGATACTGCTTGTTTTTCTATAATGAAAACATTCTCCAAATTGTTTGTCAGTGTTTTGTGGAAACTCAGGATTCCCTCCTCCTCTCTTCTTGCTATTAAGAGTAGCTTTACTGTTTGTAATTTAGTTGTGCTTAATGTTTCTTCAATTGATTTTCAAAGTTTTTCATTTGGAACTCTTCTGGTTTGATGAAATGTATTATCAAGAGATTGTTTCAATCCAGGTTAACTTGTTCACATTCATTAATCAGCTTTTCTTTATTTGATATGATTTTCTGTACATTGTGTAGCATGATGTGATCATTGAATGTAATGTGTACTGTGCTGTGGAAGTAGGGACGATTTAGTTTTTCAATTATTGTTTTGAGATATGAGATTATGGTGTTACATGTGGGGTGATTGCTTTTGTTGATCACTATATGAATTGCTGAGCCCTCTATTTCTTTGTCTTTGTATGTAACGTGTTCTCATTTTACTGTTTTCATTTCTAGTGATAGATTGTTGTAGAATGTGTATCTTATCCTTCTAGTTGCAATAAAATATGGACCCACTTTTTCATTCCCTACTTTTATTATCCTGCTTTCTCTTAGTAATCCTGGAGCTTTCAAATGACAGTACATTGATTATCCAATGGCATTATATCTTCTTTTGTTTTTGCTTAATTTCTGGAGTTACTTAAGTAGTTTTTTTGGTGGATTCAGAAGGAGTTTCTTTGATGGCTGCTAGCATGTTGAACAGGATAATTAGTTCATCTCTGCCGAGATTCTTGAGAGGAGCTAATAATTTAGTTTTGCTTAACTCCTCTTCAGGTAACACAATGAGCAAAGTAGCATTATGTGTGGTAAGCACAGCATGCTCGCAAGTACTGACTGCTCATGGTGAAAGCTGTTACACACAACAGCAGTTGCAATGACTCCAAGAACCCAGAAATTGATAAAATTAATCTTGAGAAATGGGGAAGCAGAAGGCCGAGCAAAATCTTATGGAATGACACTGAAAATGAGAGACTCGTGGTCAAAATTATGATAAAGAAAGAAAAAACAGACAACATAGTCAAAAGGATATTCAGAGAAGTGTACGAAAAAGAATTAAAATCCATGATCAAATTACTGTGCACAGAAGTTTTCACAAGAGAAGAAATCAAACAAATGCTACAACCTAATAACCAACTATCCATGGACATAGAATGCATAACATCAAACATAAGAATCTCAGCAAAAAGAACACTAGAACTAATGAAAAGCAGACTCAGTAACACTTTTTTGGGAAAAAATATGAACTGCAAAGAATAATTACCCTGCAAATATTGGATTAGCCACAACTACTAATCTAACCAGAACATACCAACAAATTGAACTGCAAACATTAACATCATTTTTATTTTTGTTTTTTAATTACTTTTGTTTTGAATTTCCATACTCAGATCACTGCCTTATAACTACTTATTCGAATATTCTAAAAGTTTGTAAGCCCTCTAAATTTTGGATAAAAATACGAGAAAAATCAGCAGAAAATGTCAAAAAACTTCGATAGTACTTAAAAATCGAAGATTGGAATTCCATATATTCATCATTTACACCTAATGAAATGCTATCACATTTTACAAAAACTTTACTTTTCTATTTGGATATATGCTGCCCAGAAAAATAGATTCTTTCATCCAGAAATGCCAAAAAAACTCAAAATAATGTTTCAAAGCCATGGATTGATTCTTAATGCATCGATTTAATCCAAATAAAGAAACAGAAATGGAAAAAATACTTAAATTCGCAAACACTGGAAAATCATAATGCTTATAAATCTGCACGAAATTTATGTAACATTGCTATAAGAAAAGCAAGTAATGATTATTCCCGTTTTCAGTATCAAAGTCTTTCTTCCCAAAAAAATAAATGGGAATTTGTTAACAATTTGCTAAATAGAAAAAACATGCGAACCGAAGAAATAGAAAGAATATACTATAAAGATAAATCCATTACAAATAAGAAGGAATTCTGCAATGCTTTCAATGAAGTTTTCCTAAATTTAGGAAACTACAACGGTATGAATGTACCTTTTTGCCTTAATAAACCCAAAGGAACTCCAACCTCTTTCTCTTTTCGTTTTGCAACAAAATATGAAATCATAAAGTCGATACAATGTTTAAAAAATAAATCCAGTGGACCCTCTCTAATACCAACGTGGTTCCTAAAACTTTCAGGTGACTTAATAGCTGAACCAATATGCTACATTATAAATAATTGTATAAAACACTCCTTTTTTCCAGATGAATTAAAATTGGCAAATATAACACCATTATTTAAAAGAAATGATCCCGAAGATTGCGAAAATTATAGACCCATTTCGATCACTTCTCCAATTAGCAAAATTTTTGAACGAATTCTTTTTAATCAAATTAACGAACATCTTTGTAAACATGATCTCTACTCCAAAACACAATATGGTTTTCGTAAAGGTATTTCTACGAGCGACGCTTTAATACAAGCTACAGAAAAATGGCGATCAACAATAAATGATAATGAATACTCAGCAATTGCTTGCTTAGACCTCTCGAAAGCTTTCGATTCCATAGACCGCAGTATCTTACTACAAAAAATTAAATTTCTAGGTTTTTCTAATGACAGCATAGGTCTTATCTCCAGTTACTTATACAATCGCATGCAAAGAGTTAAAATTAATGAATCTTTTTCAGATTGGGTATGCACTAAAAATGGGGTTCCACAGGGTACAATTTTGGGTCCGTTATTATTTAATATTTACATAAATGATTTGTCCGAGCAAGTAACATGTGACGTTATACAATATGCAGATGACACAATATTATTTCATTCTAATAAATTTCCCGAAAAAGCGGTTCAAACTCTCGAAACAAACTGTGCTTCTCTTGCTAAATATTTTGCCTCTATAAAACTAAGAGTAAATCCACTAAAAACTCAATTCTGTATTGTTAAATCAAAAACTAAATCTACTGATACTTCAAAATACAAACTTAATTTCAACGGCATTCAAATAAAACAGGTTGAGTCTTTTAAGTATCTCGGAATAATTTTTGACATGAATCTAAATTTTGAAGAGCAACTAAATCATGTTATTAGAAAAATGGCCATATCGATTAAAGCAATTAACTTAATTTCTCAAAAACTTCCAACTAAAGCAAAAATTCAATTAATATATGCTCTAATATTAAGTCATTTTAACTATGCCAATGTACTCTACACAGATATAAACCAACAATTTCTCAGGAAATTCCAAGTGCAACTAAATTGGGCTATTAAAGTAGCAGTAAATAATCATAGCTTTAATAAGAATAATGAATATAGAAAAATTTCAAAATTATTTTTACATCCGCAATGTTACATCCACGTAAATGTCTTAGCGACGTTCTTCAAAATAATTAACAATACCTTCCCATATTACAAAAATGACTTTCTTGCTGCAAAATTAGTCAATAAACAAAGTAAAAGAACGCACATAATTAAACCTATTAGGTATAAGAAGGGAATAATGAAAAATTCATTTCTAAACACAGCTATAAACATGTGGAATGAATTACCAAAATATATTAAACAAATAAGTAGATTAAAAAACTTTAAAATGGATATTAAAAAATATTTTTGCACTTATAATATAAAAAAACTGAAATGGCGAGGTTATAAATTTTATTATCCCGATTACTCTATTAATAGAAACTAGCAATTGTCATAGCCCAAGTTAACTACTTTTTATTTGCAAATATTCGTTGTTTTCTTTTTTTTGTTTAATTTTGTATTACTTTCTTGACGCTTTCAGAATTTGTTTCTATTTATTGTTAAAACAATTTCTGAATATAGATTTTTCTTCTTCTTCATTACTACAATGTACGCCACCACCAACCATAAATATTCTGATGCTGTTAGCTCAAAGAAAAGGAGGCAATAAGAGCACCTCTACATGAGGAAGACATATATGCGAACTGAAGAGAAAAAGCAGAAAAGATAATCCACAATGAGAGATACAGAAAATCAAAAACGATACTAATAAAAAACAACAATCGTGAAAGAGTATTCATTGAAGGGGAAGTAACACCCTATGATCTCTACAGAGATGGATTGCCAATATACAAACAGATCAAAGCAGTCAAAGACAAAATCAAAAGAAAACCAACGAAGATGATAATACTGTTTTCAGGGTTAAATGACATTATATGGGGAGAACTATGGAGCAAATTATACAAATATTATGATGTAACCAGAAGAGTTGAAGTAATAACAATGATAAGACTGGGAAAAAATGAACCAGATGAGTTCACAGAACAAGAAGTGATAGACAACGTAAGTGCCTTCTACAACGAGGCATCGACCTCCAAATCACTATGGTCTACATACAAATTCTTCTACCCCTAAACAAACAATAACCCGGAATTAGCTCACACCAGTAGGGTTGACGCAATAATGACTTTAATGTTGCGATCAAAGGCCTCAAACTGTACGAGAAATACTATGAAGTATTCAATGGAAAACTGCATGAGATGAGAGCAATGTGCACGATATCAGAAAGACTAGAAGACCTGCAATTCATTATGCACAAGAAAATGGTGACAACAGAGAAAGAAATCCTAATGCAGCTGACAAAAAGTGGAACAACACCAGTAGTATACATAAGGCATTGGAGGTTACACAAACTGACATTTTGACCTCTAGTGATTCATGAATATTGGAGGAGTGGTTTTAGTGAGTCACTGCTTGATTGACTACTCACTAATAGGTTTTCAGTGACGTCACATACTTGACTAATGCATTTTTTTGACGGGTTGGGGTTGTTTTTTGACAGGTGAGAGTAACTCGCAAAGTGCCTTTTGACAACTATCACTAATTGGTTTTTTAATTGATTTTATGGTGATTCATGTTATGGCGAATTTTACACTGTTTTGGTATGACTAATTTCATTTTCGCTTTTGTGATTTTCTATTGCTGGCTAATTTTACAACCCATTGTGGGATACGTACACATAATATTACAAACTAATTTTCCATTACATGTAAAAACTATACAATGCAATGATAAACCACGCATATCAAATTTTCCATAATTTCAAAAAGCTTACACGTACAATGTAATTTGGGAAAACTTTCAAAACCACATTTTCGCATTTGTCAAAAATTCATTGTTAACATGTTTATCGTACATTTTGTTTTCAAAACACATTTTCATTTACATAAACAATATTTTCGTTTCTAAGCAAACAAACTATATTTAAAACTAATTCGTTAATACATGTGGAAAATATTAAATATGGAAATTAAACAAAAAGTGATCGCAATCCATCATAATAAAAACGTTTTAAAATTTTTAGACATTAGTAAAATACGCTTTTGTCTAGTTTACATGTTAAAACAAAATTCATCAATTTCCAAAATATAAAAACCGCGTATTTAAGTGAGGATGGTAAAGCCCACATTTTTAAAAACAAGACAAAACACATCTATATTATACACGCTCCACTTATAATGAATTTTTTGAACAACTTGAGAATGAAATTTCACTGGCCTACTCAGAAAATAAAGATTTAATTTTAATGGGTGATTGGAATCTAAATTACTTAAATAAACGGGATAATAAAACGATTAATCTCTTTTAACAAAAAAAATGACGCTTTTAAATTTTTTTCTAACGCCCGTACTCCTGAAAGTTATGCATTATACAAAAAAGCTAGAAATATTTCTAATATAGAAAATCGTAAAGCTTACAATGAGTATATTAAAAATGAATATAGAAAATTACCGAACCAAAAGAGTAAATGGAGATTGATTAACGAAATCTCGAATTGTACCAAATCAAAATCTTCTCCCATAGAAAAAATTGTAGACCCCGATGGAAATCAATACGTCACTGATTTTGAAATTTCCAATATTTTAAATCAAACATTTGCAAACCTAGGTAATTACGACGGTCCTCAAACAAAATTCCAGGAAAT
>CABFPE010000576.1:301133-313577 GCA_900660155.1 Hofstenia miamia
TTTGTTATGAGTAATTTAAACTATGCTAATATCTTATATACTAATGTACACAGCCAAATGTTAAAAAAGCTTCGAGTTCAACTAAAATGGGCATTAAATGTTTGTAATAAAAACTCTTCTAAAACAAAAGAATATATTTCTAAATCTATTCTTTTTCCACAAGAGTTAATTATTTACAATATTATTATTTATTTCTTCAAATTCATAAAGAAAATACCACCCTACAACGAGATATCATTCTCATTTTCGACAGATTGTCTGAAGCAAAATAAACGAACAAAAAACTACTCACGTGTTAAATTTAATAAAAATATCATGAGTCAATCCTTTATTAATACTGCAATTTATAACTGGAATATATTGCCAAAAGAAATGAAAATAATAGACAACCTTAAAAAATTCAAAAAAGAATTAAAATTATTATTTCTCAAACAAAAGTTTATATCAGGTAGATCATGGATAGGATTTAAATTTTATAATAACGATTATACAATAAATCGAAATTAGTAAGCTATCCGTAGTCAGTGTATTTTTTAGTCAGTGTTGCTTTATTTATTTCATTTTTGTTATTATTCATTTATTGTACATAGTAGTTAATGACGCTATTCATTTGAAATATCAGTAAAATATTGTAAAACAATTCAAATGAATATAGATTATCTTATCTTATCTTATCTTTTAATAATGGTAAATTACACAAAAAATCTTGTCTATTGTATTAGCTTATCACCGCCAACGTTGATGTGAGTTCATATATTCTCGTCAACCGCCGTCTCATTTCCCATGTATAGATAATTTTCGTCAAGTCTTGTTCATCTGATGTGTGTTGATAATCATACAACGCCACCAATAAAATATATCTAAGCATTGATATAAATGTTATGCATCTGCAAAATTAAAATGGGGAATAATTACTATTTAATTAACACTGTATTATTGCAATCCAGAGAATTTGATATTAACAAGTATAATACGTCCGTGATTTAATTGCCTTCTATGGTTAACATCAATGTATTTCCAATTTTCCGCACTGAATAGAATACATTGAGAACTCGGTTTTAACATTGAATTAAACCTGCTTAACCATTTTCCAAAAAGAACTCGGTACGTAATTTTTAATTGTTTATTTGGTTAAAACTCTGATAAAATATTTTCACTTCCCAGCATACCTGTTTTTTTGTAATACACGAATTTTACGCATTAATATATATTCATTGATTATTATCTCTTTACATCGTACATGTAAATTTAATATATGCTTTTGATTAAAAGTAAATTATGAAAAAGTCAAAATGTTTTTAATTACTTTTGCAATTGATTGAATTGACTAATGAGAATTATTTAGACGCAATAATTTTTTTTAACTAACAATGCAAATTACGGATTACGCTTTTCTTTCATTGCTACAATTGACTTACTAGAATTATTTTGACTATAATTTTTTAACTAGTGTTGCGAATTACGAATTTAAATTCTTTGTAAGCGTTTTGCTATTGAAATTAACATGCATCTCACTATATGCGTTTCAAGTTTATTACATTTAGATCAAATGCAGAATTGCGACTAATTTTGCGATATAATACATTGGAAGAGTTGAACACCATGTGACGCATACAATCGTGTAAACAAAAGCCTGTAAATCAAATAAAGTTGAACAATGGTGTGTAAGTCGATAAAAGATGAATCAGTCACCAAATGTGTACAACCTGTAAAAAACATGGAAGTTGATGAATGTGTAGCAGTCAATAAACGCGTACAAAAGTGAACAAAGTGGAAAAGTTGATAAAAGATGAATCAATCACCAAATGTATACAACCCAAAAAAATCAAATAAACCAAAAGAGAGCATAAAGTTAGCCGTATAAAAGTTGGTAAAAGATGTAAGAATCTGCAAACGTGTATAATTATATTTGAAATGTATCTATAAATTATATTAATAAATAAAATTGCATGCAGCATTTTTAGGAGGCGAATTTCGGTTTTATACATAGCTTGTGTTTTTACTCTTTCCGAAAATATAGGTTGGTTTTATTGTGTATTGCGCCTTTAAGTATAGCAAATATGCGATCTCTTTGTTTAATTTCTATGTTTAATATTTTCCACATGTATTAACGAATTAGTTTTAAATATAGTTTGTTTGCTTAGTAACGAAAATATTTTTTACATAAATGAAAATGTGTTTTGAAAACAAAATGTACAATAAAACATGTTAATGAATTTTGACAAGATGCGAAATGTGGTTTTGAAAGTTTTCCCAAATTCTATTGCACGTGTAAGCTTCTCGAAATTAGGGAAAATTTGATACGCGTGGTTTGTCATTGCATTGTATAGTTTTTACATGTAATGGAAAATTAGTTTGTAATATTGTGTACGTATCCCACAAAGGGTTGCAAAACTAGCCAACAATAGAAAATCACAAAAGCGAAAATGGAATTAATATACCAAAACAGTGTAAAATTGGGCCTAACATGAATCACCATAAAATCAATTAAAAAACCAATTAGTGATAGTTGTCAAAAAGCACTTTGCCGAGTTACCCTCACTGTCAAAAAACAACCCCAAGTTACCCCACCTGTCTAAAAAAATGCATTAGTAGAACTGTCAATCAACATTTGTTAAGTAGATGAGTCAGCACTTAAACCAAGTCTCCAATATTCACCAACTATCACGTGACATGTGACGTCATAAGCTCTCGTCCAATCAGAGGCGTTTTTGCGGGTTCTTCTATGCCTTTTGTATACTACTCTTATTTTTATTTTTTAAAATTCAACAATATTTGTCATTTTTAGAGCAATAAATGCGATCGATTAAAATCGTCATATTTATTATATAACTTTCTGTTAGCAAATGCAATTCCTTTGGCCTTGAATATTGTGTAATTTTACCTGTCTATAGCAAAGTGATTTTGACAATGTTATAGCACATTTCAGAAGGCTACTGCAAAGTCAATTTTGACACCATAGTCACAAAAATTATATCATTCTCGAGCTAATCAATAGCTGCACGTGTCAATGTTCCGTCAATTTTTGATCATCCTACAATAATATATTTAATATAAGAAATTTCTCGGCGCCAAGTGGTGCTTATATAGACTTTTTAGATGTAAAATTTAATTTGCAATCAAATGCACTAGTGCAAAGTCAATACGATGAAAACTCGCTGATATATTGGCGAATATTTATAATTTGCGATTTCTTAGCTTGTTCTACCCACATTTAAGCAATAATGTATCTAATTAACCTATTCAACCAGAACCCAGCATTCTGATATTCATTTGAAAAAAGCATATAATTGTATCATAACTTATTAAATAATTCCTCATTTTTGATTTCTACATATATTCTATGTTATCCTGACATCCCGGCCCCAACCCAAGCAATTTAGCAGACAAAATTTATATATTTTCTAAACTTTTTTAGATGTAAAATCGTATTAGAATGCGATTTGAACTACTTTCAACACTATGCAATTATCTAATTTTTAGAATAATTCACGATTTTTTTCCTAATCACATTCTCAGATATCCTGGACACTATGCAATTATCTAATTTTTAGAATAATTCACGATTTTTTTCCTAATCACATTCTCAGATATCCTGGAAACCCAAACACTTTGGCAAACACAAAATTTATGATTCTACAATTCAACAAGTTTAGTTTAGATATTACAACACAGCTGAATATGTAAAACATCCGTTAAAACATATTTCATTTGCTGATTGTTAATTGAAAAATTATTGTATAAAGCTTAATTATGTTTCTTAATAAAAGACAATCTTTTAAAATAATAAGTTCAAATGTCATTTCTGCAAACTGTCTGAAGCCCGGTGTTTTAATTCAAATGCATGGATTTCTATAACAATAGTGTTTTAGAAATCCATGTTCAAATGTAAGCTAAATTTCATGTGTAGGTTTCATAAAAAAATGAAAATTGAAATGAAAACAAAACATTAAACTACAGACATTGAAACCATATTACAAATATATGCGATTCAGCATTTTTCATATTTAGATTTCTTTTCAGCAGGTTCTTCTGATTTTGGTTGAGCAGAAGATGGCCTCTTTTCATTAGGAGGCGTATGAGCGATTCCCAATATCTTATCAATTCTCCCCAATGCAAGTAATCGTAGGGCATGTTGTGAACTAGTGGTCACATCTTGACAGTTTTGTGCTGTGAGTGGTTCAGCAGCATTCACCAATTCTTTTTCACAAGGATCATAAATGCCAACATCGCCAGTCAAAAGGACTCCACTAGAAATAACCTAAAAATGAGAATAAATTTCTTCTGAGCATTTGAAAATTATATGAAGGAACATTTATAAACACTGATTATATTTGACTGAACAGTTTTCCCAAATCCGTTATTACACCAAGTTAAAACACAACTGCTTGTTTTAATAATTGGAATAATTTGTTTGATTTTTTCATTCACTTATTCGTACAGTAGTAATTGAACCCATTTAATTACTATTTAGGAATCCATCAATTTAAATAATTATGATAGAGTGGTCATGTAAAGTATAAACTATTGTCTGCTTTCTACATGCAGAGATGTATCTTTACACCTAGCAGCTAAGTTGCAAACAAAAATTTTGAAATAGATGCACAAATGTACAGGGACATTGGTCGAAGTTTTCTTTACATCTTTAAATAGGCTTAAAGACAAGGGGAAGCAGCCGCGGTGAGTTTGGTCTAACATTGTTGAGCAATTTAAAAACTCGTATGGCTTTAATTTTCAACTTCATTAAAAATGACCGTTGAAATGTATTTTTCATATTATAACAAAGCTAATCAAAATTCTGTCGTGCATAATATGAAAGCTTAGAGGCACCGGAAATATGTTGGGACAACCACTGCGCACGCTACACTACTGGGCATCCCTACGTTTCTTTAATGGCGTATCCGAACATAAAATATTATATTGCATTCTAAATATTCACAATATAATAATTACATTCACCGCAACCCGGCACTCAGTAACATCCTTTTCAAATTTCAGATTTATTATCTCGATTATAATATTAGCATTAGAGAAAGAAAAACTCGATTTCTAAAGTTCCTAGATGTGCCAACAAGAAAAAAATATGTTGTATATAGCACAAATTAAAAACCATTAATATACTGTAGGATAGTCAAAAGAATCGAAGCAATTGGCTTTGAGGCAAACAATTATTCAGACTATAAACATACCTCAAAGAATCGGCGAATGATTTCACCAACTGTCATTTCATGAGCCACAGTACGCAAAGCCTTATCAATTATAAGTTCAAGAAGGTAGTATGGAAAGTGATTCCACGTTGGGATTCTTCTGCAAAGGTCTCTTAAGACACGAACAACTATTAACATGGAAGGAAAACGACTAGAGCGTGCCTCGAACCATTTCGCTCGACGCATTTCAGCCAATGCTGTAAAACAAAGTTTTTTATCAAGAATGTCGATCGGATCAGTTTCAGTTGATAAATCTTCACGTATTTGAGGTGAAGTTATATGGATCTAAACAAGAAAACTATAAATAATTGGATATACGATCTGGACACATATGTAGAACTAAAATTGTATTGCCAAAATTAATTTATATAATGAAATATAAATCGGGATTATATAGTAATTTGCTAAAAAGCTTTCAGCATTCACAAATAATTAAAAATTGCTTAAGATATATGAAAGAAAGTTTCGTTAATTGCGGTTACTTAACTAATTATTCGTTTTCCTCGAAAGCAAGGCGAGAAAAATTTGTAAATGAGCTAATATTTAATGCTTTTAGTTATTTCTATTAAAATGTTTAACAAATAATGGTCTAAATACGTCAAAAGTTAAATACTATATTTATTTTATCCCTAAATCATGTAAATATTAATTTATTGATATTACACAGATTAATTAGATTTCAGCTATGCCCCCAATTTCGCTGTCCGACCTCAAAAATTTGAGCGATGCCCAGTTTGCCTCCGCTGTTGGTGGTCTGAAGAAAGACGCCATCATTTCGTTGTTACGCCAAGCGGTCTCTGCTCTCTCTACTTCGACTCCGTCCACCAATGATGGCCCTGGCGTCATATCATCCTTATCTGACTCCCTAACAAAGCTTTCCTCTGATGTTTCCTCTCTGCAATCCCAAATGTTCTCCTACAGTGCTGCTGCCTCGCGTTCTGTCTCATCTCTCCCCAATAATCCTGCTCCGAGTTTCACACCCGTGCTTGCTCCTCCTTCTGCTCTACCGCNCTCCATTCGTCGTACAAAGAAACATCGCACCCTTCACTCGTTTTTCAATCGTGCTTGTACTGCTGCTAATTACATCTTGACTCGCAACCCTCCAACAGCGATTGATTTCTTTTCACCACCACCGAGATTCAAGAAATCTTTGATGGCTTTCCTCTTTGCTGAGCCCTTCTCCGACTTCGCCTACTCTTCCATTTGCTCCTATTTCATCTCCTGTGACTGTCCTCGCTGCCGTAAAACTTGACTTGTTTTTATTTTCTTGTTGTGTATGCCTTCAGCGGCTAAATAAAGTCATTGATTATTATTATTATTATTATTAAAATTTTTTTTAAAATTTCTTCAAAAAATCCCTATAATTATATCCACAAAGCGCCTCTATAATTTGTAAACTCAACAAAGCGCGTCTGTAAATAACAAAGCACCTCATATATATATATATATATTATTTGAATATGACGACAGTCTTAAATATCGATTTCGATGTGTTAGCATCATCGCCAGTTTACAAAATATGCGATAAATAATTTTACAATAAACTACACTAAATATAAATGATCTTATTACATACATTTAGAATAAATTTAAGGTAATCATGCTTTGTTGTCGATTAATTAATAATTACCCTTTGTTGTTTTTTATATATATTGCCTCTGCTATTTTCGGATGCTCAGTTCTTAGTAAAATTTTAAATTGATCTTCCTTAGTTTGATGGTGATGGGTAAAAATTTCTGAATTCAGATGACCTCTTAAATGCTCATTAGATCTTATTCCCAGATGTCACTTAGTTTCACCGATATATGATTTATCGCAATCATCACATGTATGAAACTAAGTTTTTTGGGATATTGACTTTGTTTTAAAAGTTGTAAAACTCGGAGTGATCTTTGTAATTTTTAGTTTTGTATTCAAATTTCTCACTTTTTTTGATTTTCTCAACTTGGTTACTTAGATATGGTATTTTCAAATAGACTTCAATTTTCGTTTCTTTGTTGGTATTTTTCACATATTACTGGTTTTCTTTGCAGTAATCCTTGTCAAAGAGATAATCTGAATATTTTCTTAAAATATTATGAGGATATCCATTTCGTTCTAAGATGGTAAAAATTCGATCAAAAGCATTAACGGTATATTCGAATGTCGAACAGATTTTATATGCTCGATCAAATAATGCCTTAATGGTATTCAATTTATGTGAGATATTACTAGTAGAACTATATGGTATGTATAATCCCGAGTTGGTTTCTTTTATATGCCAACTTGTTTCATATGATGTGTTAATGTTATGAACATAAACATCTAAAAATACTAATTTGTTTTCATTTTGATTTTCCTTTGTGAATTGGATTTCAGAAATTTGGTTAAGATATTCTAAGAAAATTTTTGATTCCTCTTTAATACTGAAAATTGCAAAAACGTCGCCCACATATCGTACATGTATGTACAGTTGAGAATTGGTGAAGTTGCTTTCAATCATATCCATGGCAAATGCAGCCATGGCAGGTCCTAATGCAGAACCAATTGCCATTCCGTCAACTTGGCGATACAACTTATTATTAAAAATAAATGGTATGTTGAGACAACACATATTTAACAATTTCTCTAAAACTTCATGACTTATTATAATTTCATCTTTAGGAATAAGCTTGATAATAAGATCTATTGTCTTTTTTACAGGGATATTTGTAAAAGGGATTTTACATCGTAACTTACAAGATATTTATTATGTTGATCATGATCATAGGCATTCCTTAATTTAGTTAGAAAATCATGTGTCATTGATGCTGTACTTTTTTGGTATATATTTCTTTAATAATTTATCTAACCATTTTGTCAATTTTGAATTTTGATAATTTATTGTTGACAATATAGGTCGTGGTGGAGGATCTTGTGAATTTTTAGGTATTTTCGGTAAACCATATAAGCGACATGGCTGAGAGCCCCTACTCCGTATGTAATAAGATCATTTATATTTAGTGTAGTTTATTGTAAATTTATTTAGCGCATATTTTGTACACCGACGATGGTAACACATCGAAATCGATATTTAAGACTGTCGTCACAATCAAATAATATTAGAAAGCTCAGTTTGCTTACACATAAATATATATATAAACTCATACTTGCGCTTTGTACTACGGAAATTTGAGAGAAGTGTACAAAGCGCAAGCTGAATCGATTTTTCCATAGTACAAAGCGCAAGTTAGCAGTTCAGTATTAGGGAATGTTTCTATACTATATTTTTATCTTAGGAAATGTCCACATAAATGAAAAAACACTTTCTAAAGCATTTTTAAATTCACATGTTTTTATTTAAAAATTCTTAAAGTTTCTATATAAAAAAAATTGCAGGCATATTTGCGATTTGTACACTTTCTTAAAAATTCTCTTATAATCTTCAAAAAATGCACGCACACCTAAAAATACAGTTTGGAAAAAGTTCTATTTAGAACAAATGTGACCTTCAACATTTACGCGGGGAGTTTTAATAGCGAATTTTTATTATACTGTAGTTACTTTTTGTACATCAGGCAAATTAACCACTATTAATAGGCGCGTAAATATATTAAATGGCATCGATTTAGCTAGTTATGTATGTGTAGTACATAATACTTAACATATATGAATAGCAATTGATACAGACTGCTCATTTAGAAGACACAGCAAGAAAAAGCTTTGTTAATGCACCTAGCCACGTTGAGTTCAATGAATCGCTGAGCTTAGCATTGGCAAATTGCAATAACTTACTAGGCTAGGAACTCACCAGTATATTACTAGTATCCTGCTAAAATACTCTGATGTCCTGCATTACGCATAATTATTTGGAGATCTGTCTATCAACTATGTGCCAGTTAGTAGTGAATTGTTTCTATGAGTACATTAATACATGCAAGAGCGAAGACGTAATATAATGTTTGTTTGGCTGACACTACATTATGATCCTGTCAGTCGACCTCACGAGTCACTTGAAAAGAGCTGTTACTATTAACCCCCGTAACCTGCCACAGTAAGCTCAAATTAAGTTACTAATAAGTATGTTTACTAGTAAGTAGCAACCAGCCAACCCTAGTTGAGCTGTACCAATAAACAAAAAATCATGCTAACATTTTTTCAAATTTGTTGCTTCTTTAAAAAACCATTATATATTAAAAATCAATTATAATTATATTTCCATAATTTAAGAGTTGCGAAAGTGCATAGTTTTCGAGAAAATTTATCTGAAAGTTAATAAGGTTACAAAGCGCAAGTAGGAGTTTATATATATATATATATATATATATATATATATATATAAGACAACGAGTTGTTCTAAATCACGTATATTGGAAAGCAATGTTCCACAATGTAAATAATTCTGTTTTGGGCAATCTGTTGAAAAACAAAGATATTGTTTAGCAACGGGAATTGACAGTTCTTCAAAATTCAGTGTTATTTCAAATAGATATGTTTTGATATTAATTATTATAGCATATTGTATTAAAAGTAAATATGGGATTTTATAGTTATATCTGTTCCAAATTAAAAGTTGTGACGAAATATGAATATGAACATCAATGAACTTTATATCCGAAGGCGACTATTAGGTTTCAACAAAAATGTCTATAAAATTTCAAAAATTTAAACTGCCTGACGTCAAAAATATGATACTGAGTTTTAGTGGAAAACTTCTTGAAACCAAACGTATAAAAATGTTTTTCACATTGCCTGGCAAAATAGCCATGGATAATCAGGCACGGATTTAGAGGGGTGGGGATGTTCCCTTTAAAACTCATCCAAACATATATCTTTTACGTGAACATTGTAATAAAATATACAGGATTTTTAATAGTGTTCATAACATCAAAACAATTTTTTTCGAAAAAACTTTCTTGAATAAAGGGCTTCTTGAAAAACTAGCTTTCTCGTGTATAAATATGAACCTTCAAGTAGCTGCGGGAAGTATCATAAATCATTGCATTTTTGAAAAATATGCTTACATTTTTGTAACTTGCAAATAAGCGTTTGTAATAATTTTAGGAAATAAATTTTGAATAGCACCTCTTTCAAAAATTTCCAAGACCTGGGGTAATTGATAAATTTTAATAAATATTACATGAAATTCATTCTGTTTCTGTTACACCCCTAGCGGGTGGACATGAAATGGAAGCCAACTACCTAATCGCAAAAGCCAATTGGATGTCAGTTTTGAAAAACGTCCAATTTCTCAGATGCTACCAAATCCGGAGGTTCTAAGACAATGCTTTGCAGATCCCATTGTAAATGTCATTTTTATTGATAATTTGTGAAACATTTAGCAACAATTACTTTATACATGTAAATTGACAACTTTGCTATTTGTTTCATTTTATCAAATTGGACGTGTAAATTGCTTAGCAAATTGTTGCTAAATATTGATTAAAAACATTGCAACCAGCTTGAATGAGATATCTAACGTTCTAGTATTTATAAAATTTTGAGCTCTGCCTGTTTTTTGATATGTGTAAAGACGTCTCAAACCCATTGAGGCGTGCCGCGCGCATAGCAAGAGGCTAGATTGAGCTTAGCATCAATAAGTTTTGAGCTATTAGGTTTTAATAATTTGTTATACAATCACATAAAATTTTCAAAATCCAAAGACAGTATAAGGTTAATCCTCACATATATTAAAAATCAATTATAATTATATTTTCATAATTTAAGAGTTGCGAAAGTGCATAGTTTTCGAGAAAATTTATCTAAAAGTTAATAAGGTGTACAAAGCGCAAGTAGGAGTTTATATATATATATATATAAAGACAACGAGTTGTTCTAAATCACGTATATTGGAAAGCAATGTTCCACAATAGTACTAAGGTAACGGATAGAGGAGGTCCCTACGGGACACCCTGAGTTCTCGTAACACCCCATGACTATTTGCTATGTGGTAATTACGTGATTCTATTGGTCGCCATCTAGCGACAAAATATTTTTGACAAAACTAAATTGAGCAAATTAATTATTTGACAAAGTTTATATTTTTATTTTATAGTATTAGGGCAAAGTGATATAATTGATGACTAGAAACATTTTGACAATATTAAATTGAACATAATAATTTTATGATAAAGTTTTATTTTTGTTTTCTAGGATTTGGGCAAAGTGATATAATTGATGACAAGAAACATTTTGACAATATTAAATTGAACATAATAATTTTATGGTAAAGTTTTATTTTTGTTTTTTAGGATTTGGGCAAAGTGATATAATTGATGACAAGAAATGTTTTGACAAATATTAAATTGAACATAATAGTTTTTTTGCAAAGTTTTTATTTTTGATTTCTAGAATTTGGGCAAAGTGATATAATTGATGACAAGAAATGTTTTCACAATATTAAATTGAGCATAATAATTTTTGACAAAGTTTATATTTTTGATCACTAGGATTTGCGCAAAGTGATATAATTGATGACAAGAAACATTTTGACAACGTTAAAATTATTTTTTGATGAAGTTTTTATTTTTTAGGCAAACTGATGTATTTGCTTCTGTTAATATAGTTATGACATGTTCATTGTAACAATGTTTTTAATTATGATACACTGTAATAAGGAAAATAATTCATAGATGTAAAACCCAACACTTGGGTATAACATTTTATATTTTGTATAGACGTATATTTCAACATACATTAATATTAATCAAAGATATAGTATGCAAAGGACGGAATATAGATCTATATTCATCAATTGTTTGAAAATCTGGTTTTCCTAGTTGCATATTGCCAGATATAAATGTTATATTTGAATGCAATGAGTAAACCGCCCTGAAAAAGTATTTATTTCATTTTATCGGTTTCTGATAATTGTAATTTAAGCTATTTATTTATATATTTAGAAAATGTTCCTAAGTTGTTTTAATACCTAATGTACAAAATGTGGTTTAAATCATTTAACGATTGCTGTTGTGTTTTTATAATCTCATAAACAATTACAAGTATATATTAATTAAATTAAGTTTAAGTACTATACGTATACTTAAATTTATTTTATATAGCTTTGACATTCATCTTCAGTTTAAAAATTTTGCTTCTTTTCACTTGAAGTTATATATTTTGTAGAATTACTTTAATAACCGTAATCATTTTTTCAATTTCATGAGTGCTTAATGCTATTTTGCAAACTGTGTACGACTATGTTTTGTAGTAAAATCAACAAATTTAATCATTTTTGCGTAAATCTATTTTTTATGAAAATGTGTTAGTCTTTTTGTAA
>CABFPE010000576.1:317386-339197 GCA_900660155.1 Hofstenia miamia
TCTACTATATGAATTAACATTATTGGTAAATTTTTTTCTTATTTGGTTAATATTTAGGGTATGCTCAATGTGAGTGAAGTTTTGCATGACCGGCCTATAGAATAGATTGCCTGCTGTAAGTCAAAGTAATAAACATACATACTAAGCAAACAGTTTTGTTAAACGTTCCAACACATATTACAAATTACTGGTTTAGTTCCTGCAGTGCTTGAACAGTTGTCGACTTAGATGAGTCAAGAAAGCGCTGTCAATGTTCCTTAACAATTTGCAATGTAAACTGCATTTAGTCTTCATTTTTGGAGGGTAGCAAATTATATTCCTGCATCAGTCCTACACCACGTTCAGCAGTGTCATTCACTACACGCAGTTCACTGATTCAGCTTCCAGGTAGCTCTCATTGATCAACCATGTACAAGGCAGAGAGGAATGAATCTGGAATGCGCAGAATTTGGAAGACATTACTTGTATTGTGTATAACAAAATCATGCAGCTGTTTGTTGTGGATTGTGGCATGGTCTACCGTAATGTGCTTCTGTGGTTGTTCATGTGTTCCTTGATGAGAA
The DNA here is from genome assembly GCA_900660155.1 of Hofstenia miamia. NCBI lineage: Eukaryota > Metazoa > Xenacoelomorpha > Acoela > Hofsteniidae > Hofstenia > Hofstenia miamia. The sequence continues at coordinate 317,950 of CABFPE010000576.1, forward strand.
AGTGCATCTACCATGGCTTTTTTCTCTACTGCATCAACATTATGATCAAAAAAGGTCAGTGCAATCAGCTCTTCACTTAGGTACCATAGATGGCCACACAATTTCTTCATAGCAGCAACATGTGCTTCAGAACTGGATAAAGCCAAGAGTTTCAACAGATTCAGATCATTGGCAGGTGCTGCAGTTGGCAGATAAGACAAAAACCAGGAATTGATATAAGCCGCAACACCAAAGACAAAGAAGTCTGCCAGACCTTGGAGCTCACGCTGTGAAATCCTGAAGCCCGCATCCCTGAAGATGTAAATTTTCAGAGTATAAATTAGCCGAGCTATGAAGCATGCACGATGGATAGCACCTGGCTTTATGAACTTGAAACCACATGCAGGAATTCCGCCTAAGAATATTAAGGAGAGTTCATGAAGTTCCCGATAGTCTTCACACTGGTGAGACATCTGAAGCTGGTCACCAATGAATACATTCAGGTCATCCAATACACTAGCAAGTGCTTCTGCGATGGCTTTAACTAATGCCAGGCTTATAATCAAAATTGAGAGCTACGATGCTGTCAGCAATACCCCAATCAGACACTGTGTCCCATCAGTGCATCAGCTATAGCCTTTCCACTCCCTGAAGACAGTTTAGGAACATAGAGTAGTTTTTTAGTACCAGATCCGGACACAGTGATTGGCAGGCGATCAACTTTTCTCTCTCCAGTAAGATCCTGCATAAGCTTTCCATCCCAATGAAGAACCATTAGTTTCTGGGGATTAAACTCTGATTTCAGTGTGGATGAAAATGTAGCACGGTACTTCTGACGGTATCGTCGAATAGATGACCTGCTGAGATTGTAGTCCTCAATGTTTTGGCCAGCTGCATGAATTACTGGAGCAATGCGCTGTACTGCATGTCTATCACTCGTTTTTGTAGTCAAGTGAAGACAGGATCTCACGAGTTAGAATATTGGTGTGACCACTTTTTCGTTTGGGAAAACATGGGCCAACAGTAGCTCCTACCTCAGCTGAATCAATTGAATCATCTTCATTTGAAGATGAACCTGATGATTCCAGTGTAACCTTTCTATCAAGTGCAGCCTTTTCAGCTTGCTGGCATTTCAGCAACTGAAGTTGGCGTTGTTTTCTAGTTGCTTGCTGTTCGTCTTTTCTGGCCAGGGACATATCAAAGGCTGCCATTACTCCCTGCCTTCCTTTCTCTTGTTGAGCCAACAAGAATTGCTTATCTTCTTCCACCTTCATATTCTGCAATGCATCCTGATGAGAGCGACATCAAACAGATCATTGAAGGTGTTTTAAAGGCTTCCTCATTTGCAATTTGGGTTGCTGTTCTTCGGGCCTTGTCCTTCCTAAGCCCCTCCCATTTTTAACCAATTCCTCCAGATGAGAGACAGCATGATAAGAACGGCGCATAGGTATCCTTGTTCTGTCCCAGAACAACTGCACTTCTTCAATAACACTGACAGCTGCACCGTGTTCTGTCCTAGAAGATTTTAACTTATGAGTATAAAGCTGTAGCACATCACTGACTGATGGTAGTTTAGAACCGTGAAGAATTTCAACTGTTGAGCAAAGGAGATAAACCTCAGTTTTACTGCGTGTTGATACTGTTGCAGTATTAGGCCTAATTACCTGTGATTCAGCTTTACTTTGATACATGTTCAATTAAGATTATACACTACAGAACAATATACATTACATTTTTATTATATATCTAGTTAATATACATATATAACCACAGTTTTGTTTTAATTCTATAGATTAATTACTAAAATAACATCATTTTCATGGCCAAGATGTAATTAATATGAGATGTGTAATATTTACAAGATTTTAGTTCAGTTACACATATATACAAATTTTTATCTTGCTTGAGCATACCCTAAATACAATCTAATCTTTGAAAAATTTTTCACTTTTCCATTTCTCTGGTAGGAGTATCAGATGGGATGGTGGGAGCTTAGAAAAATTCAGTCCATATAAGGACCACCCTAATATATATATATATAAAATCAAAACTGAAAATACAAAGCTCGCATTGTTAGTATATGTATTAATTTTCATCTTTAAAAGTTTGAGTAAATTTGATTGAAATTTGTGGAAGTAGTATGATGATCAGTATAGCTTGTCAATTTGAATTCTCATTTGCATAATTTATGCAAAAAATTGCATAATCGAAATGCATTATCCCTAACCTTAACCTCAATCCCAAAAGTTAGCCATTCAGAAGAATTCCGACGCTTAATTCCCTTAAAATATGCACAATTAAATAAAGTCACTGCATGTCCCAAACATATAGGTAGAAACGACAAATGCTGCTTTGTTTAACAAGTTTAGAGAATTGTAGCATGACATTTTGATACCTTGACAGTAACCGGAACAGTAGTTTTAACATTCGCCAATATCATCGCTTCTGATAATTCAAGACTAATTTCGATGGCGGGATCGGAATCGACCGCTTTGACCGTAAATTCTTTAAATACTTTTTGAGCAAGAGATGCCCCAGGTTTGTTTTCAGTGAGAAGAGTTAGTTCAACTGCATGCTCATTTTTCAAAAGAGTGCCTCTGGCAAAAGGCCCAATGCGCATTACGCCTTTTAGTTCCTAAAAAACACACAATACGTTTTCATGCAAAAGAATAGCTACCTTGGTTTCATCCTTTGCTAACAGTGCATCAGCAACCAGTTTGAGAGTCTTCTCAATAGTAATAACCGCGGTTTCAAGGCATTCTAATTCCTCAGAAGATGGTTGAATATCTGTATTTTTACGCAAAATCAGTTGATCATCGGGTGATTGAAAAGAATTCCACGGCGAATGCGTAGGAAATTTATTAATAAGACTTCTTTCAAGATTTCGTATACGTTCTCGCATGGCGTTCTCCCGCATATCTCGCTGTCGCATTTCTTCACGTTCAGCCATTCGGCGAATACGTTCAACTTGACGAAATTGAGCAGCTATTTTGGGATTATTATCAATTTTCAAATTGGAGTTGACCTTCAATTTGTACTCTGTCAGATGTTTTTTGCCCTATAAATATTGTTTTGCCAAATAAAGTATTTGGGTGAATGCATCAAAAAATAATATTTAATAAATACACATATATAAAAGTTTTTCAAATTCATGTAAACAAAATTTCTGGAATTGTGTTATTTCATATATTTCCAAGAAATACAGTACGACGCCGAACTTCATCAACTGTAATATGTTTGACGATTCTACAATGAGAAAACTTGATTAAATTTTTGAATAATCGAATAATCTTTCTTATATGTTTTGATTAGAATGAATATGTATTTGGCTTTGCAATTATTTACAAAGTTCTAGGAATTCCGTAAATAAAATGCGTTTTAACACTTTAATGTCAGCAAGCATTATCTTCTAGTTGGTTGTATTAATACTATATTTTCAAACAAAAAGTTTGATAAGCGAATGAGTTATACAATAATCGTGTGATTTACAAAATACACCTTCATATTATTAATCATAAATAGGAAAATCTACCTTCAAGTGATCATCACGCATGAATGAGTTGTTCATATCACACTTGCAAATTTTGCAGTGATAATTTATAATCTTATCTTCAGCGTTACGTTCCTCAACAATAAACTCCATTCCTATAGCCTTAGGAGCGACACTGGGAGTAGTAGGAGGATTAGATGAAACATTAGTAGAGTGTGCCTAAACATTATTTGATTTTTAATTAACTGTTTAGAATTGGCAACGTAAATAATTCCATTTGCTATACAACAATGAAAAGAAATTATTTCATACATAGCGTACCAAAAATTTATATTTCTGCTATTAAAAATATAACTCGTTTTAACAGAGAAATAATACTGATAAAAAAACAACAGCTGAAGCGAAAGACTTATATAAAGAAATGGTATACTGTGTATGTTGTGAAAGGATCATTTTGTGTGAAAATAGTTCTTACTAAATTGTAAGCCTGGTAAAATTCACAGCAATCATTTTAACCGAAGAACAGGGGTGTACAATTATTAAATGCAAAATCATTTAATGTCATTAAATTAAATACACTCATTGAATGCTTTGATGGGATTAATGTGCAAAATAACTTGAACCCAGTCTGTAGCCAGTTTTGCGCTGATTGGCAATACACATTTTGATATCAACTAAGACTATTTACAATGTCAAGGAATCTATTTGAATGCAAATGTGCCAAAATACGTAAACAGAACTCAAAACTGGGATATGGCAATCTGCTTGAGCACCTGCAACGCTCTAACTATGTCATATCTATAGTTGACTTGAATGGATTACTTCAACCGACCTGCCGTTCAGTTTCGGCAAAAATGAATGAACTAGGAAGTATACTTCTTAGGAGAATATCAGCAGACAACACTTACTGAGTACTTAACCAACAAATCGAACTTGATATCGCGGAATTATTACTGCAGCAAAAAGAAACTACTTTAGCCGAGGCCCGACTTCTGTTCGACAAACAGAAGTACGGCACTGATTATGCTGAAATTGCCGATTAAGTATCTAAAATAGCAAATAGATTTTCGACTAATTTCGAGAGCGCCATTGTCAAAGCCATAAATGGATCAGCAATTGACACTTCGATTTTCCCTTTGACAATATGTACAGAAATCAACGTTACTGAAAACGTAGCTGAACGTATGGATGTCGCATCACAGGTTTTGGCAGGGGTCATCCGACCCAGAATACACCATCTTCAATAGATTTCACCTCCTACCAATCTTGTTGAAAGATTTTTCAGCGATGCTAAGTTTACACTGGGGGACTACTATTATGCGATTTAACGACATATTTGGCAAGTCAGCTTTTTCTGTCTACAAACAAAGTATTGTAGAGACCTACGAACGCCCAGAAATTTCTCATTTGAGTTTCACAAAAAATTCGGTCATTAATTGTAATAAATGTCTTTAATTAGGGAAATTTGTTTTCATTACCATTTAATGAGGGAAATGTTGCAATACTAATAATGCATTTAATTAATATACATCCTTGAAAAAGAGTCATATTAAACTGCATCTTATGAAGTTCAACTCAAAGTATAAAATAAATTCTTGAAACATTACGAAATGCTATTATTAGCATAATTTATTCAATAATGTTTTGTGAGCGGGAATATTTACAACTTCCGAAATTGAACTTTTACACTATTGAAACTAAACAGTGGCATTTAGGAGTCATTTAAAGATATAATGCAAAATATATCTGAAAATTCATACAACAGCAGCTGCTGCAGCGAGACTTTGAGACGTAGGTGTTATTTCTCCGGTGAGAGTATTGAGGGATCCTCCACTTTGAAAGTGTGTCTTTGGCATTACCTTCACTACTGGTGGTTTTACGGGCTCCGGTATTGGCTTACCCAAACGAGCATGCAATTTTAGTGATTTTTGATGTTTTTGACCTCTGAGATGGGCTTGATATGCATCACCGTTACTGCATGAAACATTACACAATTCACAGAAGTTTTCCGCTTTCTTTGCAGGAGCTCCACTCTAAAGAATAATATGTGATATAATACCAATTATGTGCAATTTAACACCTGAAATTTGTTGTATTACTGAGTTCAATAACTATTTTATAAAGCTAAGCTAGTCGACATAAATATGCATAACCTCAAATAGAAACTTTTTATCATTAAAGATTCCCCTTGAAAATTAAAGACTGATGTTCAATAGTCGTTTGTATGATCCAACTTCGATTTCCCCAAATATTTGGGAAAAAGGTTCTATAAAGTTAACTTCACTATAGCAACGCGCTTCCTCATGCCAAAAAGTTTGTAGAAAAAACCGATATATTATATAACGCTACGGGACAAATTTGTAAAAATACGTTTTGCTGCAATAAATACTACCTCAGAATGAGATTGGAGAGCTTGCAAAGCCTTTTGTTTCTTAATGTGTTGTTGACCTTCAATATGACTTGTGTAACTTTGCTTTCCAACACATGAAACGCGACATGTTTCACAGTAGAAAGTCTGTGGTTGAATCAAAGGATTTCCAGCATTTTTTCTATAATATTGAGCTTTTTCTTGACGCGAAGAAGTTGTCCGTGCTAAAGAGATAAAATTAAATAACTAAAAATTATACTAAGAATCTATGAAATTATGCAACAAACATTTTATTTAACTAAAAAAATAGACAAGTTTTGCTGAAATCTAAAGGTCAATATAAATAAAATCGCCTTTGAAATATAGTTTGATGCCATTATTAGAAAGCGAACCCGATGCTTCTTAATTATATCATCCAGATGCTGATGAATTCTGAACTATTAAACACTAGTTTAAATAGGCCTTCAAAGTCACTAATAAATAAAACACGAGGAAAACAAACCTAAGACCATTCACTTCCTATCTTTTCCCTAATGTTCTTAAAGAAATGTAAAGCAAAATGTCTTATAACTAATTGAAATAAATATGGCCATTTAACTGAAATAAAATAACAATAAGGTTCGGAACATCTACATCAACAATAGTTGAGCAAGAAAATTATGGCGGAATCAAAACTCAACGTACTATATAATGGGTTCTTATCAACTTCAACAAGATGGCGTATGCTTATACCGTTCTGTTGGAATCTTGCTCAAGAAGAGCATTCAAGCGACTATTTTCCTACTGATATCCAATGTTTTTTAAGTAAAAATAAGATTGGATAATAATATAACTAACGGATAAAACCGATGTGGCAACCGGGGTTTGAAGAAAAAATGAATACAGAATACTTACAAATAGACGAAGGAATTGGATACTGCTGTGAAGAGGTTGGCGTAATAACAGTGTTGTTGCTTCGGGTAAAACCTGAACCTTTGGGTGCGGAATACATAAATTCTAAAGTATGATATACTACTTCTAGCAAAGAAAGGTATACAAATGTGGTGGGTGAAAGGTTAACACCAAGCAAGGGTTACCACTAAACAAAATTGGATTTAATAAAAATGATGACGCAAAATTTTACGCTGGCAATATTGCATGACTATGAAAAGGTATGTACGTTGTCATATAAATTGTTTAAATGCAATACTGGTCGCCAAAATTTGAGATTGCTTCAGTGCAGAATACAACCAACGTAATCAAAATTCAATATCTAAACTTTTCACTTGCTAGATTTTAAAGACGACTAGTCATTCTTACATTTGAATCTGCTGCTGCTGGAACTATATCTTAAAACAAAGAATATCCCTCCAAAAGCAAAATGTTATCAATATGCATAATTATTTATTGGATTGCTAGCAATTATGTGTTCATGTTGTTTGTGCAAACGTTTCTTTAATCTTCAATATATTCCACTGCTTTATGATTTTTTAAATATACTACATAGAACAAATTAGAAGATTCTTCATAATACAATAGAATTGTATATTTATTAAAAAACGTTATACAAGCCAAAATTAAAATATTCATATCAAATAATGTTGGTGATTATTTTATCCACAACTATATAATATATAATTTTATGGTTCCTTCATTTCAGTTGAAAGTTAAATACACATTTCTTTAAATTAGGCATGGTTCATAACATCAAAAAATTTAAACAAATATATTTTTCTAATTCAGTTCTACACCGTATTACAAAGTAATGCCTTATACATCATAGATAGGACATTTCCATTTTCCGATTCTGATTATATTGGGTGTCCCAAAAGAACCCAATGCAATTGTTGAAAAATTTATTGGTGTTCACAGTGAGGATCGCGTTTTTGGTTAAGTGGATTACCAATTGTTTTAGAGATAAATTACGCTTAGTCAATTGTGTTCAATATGCAATTTGTTAGTAACCATTTAGATATTGTGGTTGTCGAAATAGGGACGTAGAAGTAAACTTATGGCAAGATTATCTTTAAAAATGTTTTTGAAAATCGCAATTCTCTCAATAAATACAAAAAGAACTCAATAAATATTTATATGACAATTGATTATGCCGTTTGTATCGGCGGCGCCAGCAATTTTTTTTCTAGCAGTGGAATTTGAGATAATCAAAGATAAAGATGCTGTTTTTTAAACTTAGAAAATAATAATAATAATAATAATCAATGACTTTATTTAGCCGCTGAAGGCAAATGTGTGAGCTGTCCAATTTGAATTAGAAGATCATAATTAATTAGTGCCAAAAAGAATGTTAGGAAGATTGTGCGATTTGTTTGATGTGAAAAGAACAGCTATGGGCTTAGAGTAACTAAATGGAAAACAGTTCAAGGAAGACCAATCCAGAACTGATAATTCAGCATTCAGTGAATCATTTTATAAAAAAACATTCCAAAATGAAGAAAACTAGATATATAAATCTGCTATGTAAATGATCCAACAATTTTGATCATTCGAACGACGTGCTTTCATTAAAAAGAATTTCGAATCGGCCCTTCTAGATAAGGCAACGGTTAGACTACGTGATTGGTAGTAAGAAAATCAAAATCTAACCGTAGCTTAAGAATCAAACAACAATTTTCTTTTGGAATAATTCATAGATAAGCACATAATTTACTCTCCTATGTATATAGCAGTGATCGCGGAGTCTTGGTAGCATTAATCGATTACGAATCCATGACAATTATCGTAATTCGACAAATATAACATTACACTACAGAGCATGTGAAAATGATTTACAGTGCTGGCGTTGTCAAGATGATGCGCAATTAAAAGATCGTGTCAAACCAGCAGTCCGAAACGTATATCAGAGAATTGAATTAAGAGATGACCCGGTGATATAGTGGTTTTCTGGAACGAATTGACAAAGTAGAAACCCACAAATATTCTATGATTCAAGCATGCAACTTCAAAGAAGATCGATGTGCACTTCGGGATTATATCCAAAAAAAATCAAGCGAAATTATTTACTGAATATAGTCAATTGTACTATGCCGGATATCAGTCCAGCCATATTTGCAAAACTACAATCGTGCATCGCTACTGTTTATGCAAGGCATGACAAGAAAATGTAGAAATGATTTTTTCATCCGAAAAAGAAAGCATTTAATAGAAAAAGGTGTTTAAAGTATCATAACAAAGTACAAAAATAGGCGAGTAGTTCTACATACAGCAGTTTATATAATAAGACTCTTTAGTAAATCTTCGAAGCACAAATTGTTTAGTGAATTTTACGATTATTTTCTTATCCAGCAAAACTTATGTTGAGTTTGTTTTGATGGGTTAACTGAGTGACCCAAATGTCTCCATTGTTCAGAAATCTGGCCGTGTACTGATAAAAAAGATAAATATTAACAAAACACCACTGTATAAACCTTTATGTTTACTTCTACGAACTAAAACTTGATAAATTCTCGCAATTCTCCGACTCAGATTCATTTCTATGTTATCATTTGTGATTCTTTGTTTCCTTTTATGATTGAGAAAATGCAGAAAAACAGTACTAGTGCGTAGAAGATTGGATATTCTCAAACCAGGTAAAGATAACTCTGACATAAGCAAAGCCACTCAGCCAAACAATCGCAAATTTTTTTTTACCTGTCAACGATCACAAAGTTAACATTTAAAGAATATTTAGTGATAAGAATTTGTTTAAATAAAATGTAGGATAAATTCTTAAAGGCGATTAAATCTCAATCATACACGAAGTTGCATGATAAATTTGCAAAAAACAAATCTGAAAAGGTAGATACTGCTGTATAATTACAAAATTTACATTAACATTGAAAAACTCACCATAACGTAGAGGAAAGTGAATGGGTTATGCACGCACATGAATGATGTCAACCAAAATATACAATTAAGTGCAATAACTGCTACTAGGGTGCTAGTACTGATATCTAGCACCCATGCAGTAACCCAAGCCTATCCTTGAAAAATTAATTACGTTCGGTACAAAAAATGGATGTGTTTGGGTGGTGCAAAAATGGTTAAAAATATTAATGACATCATTCAAATCTTTCCACCACCTAAGAACAAGAGTGTAAAAACATTAAATTAGTTATAGGGCAACATAAATCGACTTAAATCTCATACGGTCTGAGTTCATTATTGAAAAACACAGCAATTTTTTCAGTTTTAGTTTAGGTTGCCCTAACCATTTTAATCATTTTATATCATAAGAAATATATATACTGTATATATTAAAACAAACCAAACAAGAAAACAAACCTAACAGGTAAACGTGAAAATTGTTAGCAAGAGGATACCGAACCGTATGAATTAAGATTGAGTTCGCAAAATTTGTTTTGCACATGAAATCTAATTTCGTAAAATTTCTTGCGAAATAAAATTTTACTATTTATGCAGTAACATATTACTTGAAATGAAATTCAATTTTGATAATATTTTCTAAAGCAAAAATAAATTCCTTATGAATTTTCTAAAAATGTGCTAAGCAATATTGATATTTTGCTCATAAATATAACTGTGATGAGTGTTATAAGCATTGTTTCATGCCAGAGAATGCATGATGCCTTTATCTATGATTTTTGTAATGATAATGTGTACTTACCTCATTTTTAATTGTGATTTGTTTTTAGACTTGTTCTATCTCCTCTCTCACACAACAATTTATTCAAACAAGCCTAATCATGAAATTCAGACCACCTGATCTGCCTACAAACCCCACAACAGAGCAGTGAAAATGGTGGAAAACATGCTTTGTAGATGGCTTATTTACCAATGAAATAACAGAAGACAACCACAAGTTAACTTATCTTCATTCCCATGCTGGATCAGATTTATTTGCAATTCTCCAACCCACAGCATCTTTTGAGGATGCATTGACCATTCCACCTTCTCATTATTCATCTGTTTCAGGGAAGGCTTTCACATCATGCAGGTTGTTGAAATTATAGCTCCTTAGTAAAGTTTTCACAGGAATATATTCTTCTTTCTGATTCTCCACACTGCTAAGATTAATGATGATGTTAGACATGGGGGCAGTATGGATAGAAGGTTGTAGCTTTCCACATTATTTTCTACTTGCTCAAAATATGCCTTATTAGATAAAATGACAGTTCTAATGGTAGTAAGATAGTTTCCATATGCAGCCTTGACTGTATTGTAAGGTCACTCAAGAAACAATCAGGGCCTCTGTATTTAATTGATTGCACCTATTAAGATGGTAATGACTAATAGTGAAAGTCTAGGGTTTCAAATAAACAATAGGACCTCAGTTGTTGTAACAGGAGAAACCAAGAGAGACTAATATCAAAAGTTTCTTTGGTTAACCTGATATCTCATACTATGATATTGCTTAATACATATTTTAATATTTACTGACTAAGTAAAGCCTAACCACTCCACTGAAGATTGCCATTGATGAAAGCTGTATCTGTTCAAGCCCATCAGGCCGCACTTTATGAAAAAGAAAATGCCAAACACATGCAGTAACAAACCAGTTACTCCTACATTGTAATCTAACCCTGGTCAGCATATGAAACTCTCTCATGAGATGAACTGATTGAGAACATTCAATTTTTCAAGCTGAAATCAAAGTGCTAAAACAGAAAATGGAAGAAATTCTAATTGAAAATTGTAAAAGATTTGACATGATACAAATATCAGACATTTCAATTTTTTATTGATTTATCAATGGTATATTTCATATGCTTTGGCAGATATTTCTATCTTGTTTTTGATAATATATGTCTATTTTATGCAACTAAAGTGTTTAAGTTTAGCAAAATATTTCTTCATTTTGTATTTGGATACTACCAAAAAACTAGTTTTGCGTCTATCAATTATATTCCTTGTTAAATGATTAAACATTGTTACAACAAACACAGTTTAAGAACTTAATAACTCAGAGCCATTGTGTAATGTACACTTTTATATTAGTACCATTTATACACTATTGCTAAAATTGTTGTTTTTTTTCCACCTAACTTAATGTGACCACATTTCAAGGTCAAGAAAGAAGGAGACATGATTCCCAAATTATCATCATAGCCTATCTAATAATTTTCATATCAAATATAGATGCTTAAAAACTACAGAATGCAAGAAAAAATAACACTAGATAATCAATTCTGTCTAAATGAATAACAGCTTGGCCTACATTTAAATAACCCAGTAAGATGTTGTAATTCCCATTCAGCCTGCTTCAATTATTTCACTGTTTGCAAAAATTTTCTAAAAACTATTCCATACTTTTATTAATTTGTCCAAAGTATTTGATTCCATTGATCAAAATATTCTTCTTAGAAATCTAGAATACATTGCTTTCAATTCAAATAGTATACATCTAATGAAGTGTAACTTAAGGCTACAGTTATACTATGTGATTAGTCATGCATCATCAGTCACATTTTGGTAGAACCAAATGTCTAACCACACAGAATAATTAGTTATTTGAAGTGTTTTGTAACTGTTCTTACTAATCACACATTCTAATCATAGCCTAAGTGAGTAAATAAATGATAAATCTCTATCTGAGTTTAAGCTTACAAAGATGTTCCACAGGGTTCTATTTTAGGGCCTCTGTTGTTTTCATTATAGGTTAATGATATAAATGGCAATTTAAGTAATGATTTTGGAATATTACAATATGATGATTTACAAATTTTTGAAATATAGTTTATGTTTTCCAATAATGTTAGTATCTACTTAATTGCAATGTAAAGATGATTCTCAGCAAAAAGGCACATTCTTTTAGAAGATAGTATCTATGAAATTGAGGCAACTCCAACTAATTGACTGTATTGTATGCTGTGCAACATTATGGTAAGTTGTGGAAAAGCCTATCATGTGGCCATTCATTGGGATTTGGTTACTCACAATACCAAGAATGAATCAAATGCAAACATTTCAAAAACCAGTATTTCTTGACTATGGCTGGACAATGTCTATCTAATGTATTGATAAAAATTCTGGTGGAAATGGATATACCACTAAATAAATTTCAAAATTCTGGAAAGAAAAACTTATTCAGTTCATGTGGCAAGGACATCTACTCTATTTCAACAATTTGAAATATGTTGAAATGTATTGCAAGAGAAAAATGAATAAGCAGGTAGAAATTACAGAAAGTCCTAATGTGATCCATTTTTAAGCAGATGAGGTGTTGTATGAGACATGAAGTATGTCAATAGAAAATTGACTTAGCCAACCATTTATTATCTTGTTGAATGTTCACATATGGAAAAATACCCAACATAAAGCCAAAGTTAAATGATGGCATCATTCATACCCTGGGTTGGACAGAGAAAAGATTTTGCTCTTTCTATCAAATAGTCTTTTATACATACTGAATTGTGGAGCATCACTAAAGACATTGTATCTCAAACTCCATTATGTGACATGCATGACCACCTTTCACATTACTAATAGACTGAAAAGATTTGTGCAGCTTTCCCTTCAGTAGTTGAGAAAATCAACGGGAGATCTCACAAAATGCCATTTTGACTCATAAATATTTGCAAAGTTTTAGTGATAATGTAATTACTGACTAATTTTTTAGTGACTTACTTTTAGATATTTACAGGTCCAATTTAAGGTTTGCACATATTTTCTTCTGCTAATATACATACCATTGTTATTTGACTAGCTGGGACACTACATTGTATTTGTGATAATACATTGTTGACTAATAGGGAATGTTGTATTAGGTTTTACAAATGAATAGTTTTTGTCTCTGTAAAAAATGCCATGCATTTATATTGCTTAGCTAGTCTAAGTACATAATTTAATTCATTTTCTGGAATCTATACTGTGAAATCCAATACCATCAATGTTTTGCAATTAATTCAGGCTAAGTGGTTATCAATGAATTTGCCTATTTCAACAAGCTAATATATCATCAATGCAACTGTCAATAGCTATTAATATATGATCATATATTTTTAAATATATAGCTAATATATGCTCATGAATGACTGACTGGTAACTGTGTAGTCTCACATACCAATCTCATGAAGATGTTGCTGACTTAAATGGCATTTTGCTAAAGAAGTGCAGGTTAAAACAAATTACTAGAATCCATTAAATTTACTTAGTGTACAAGTGTGTTGTCAATAAAACACTATATATTATGTTAGAATAATTTTCACCAAGAGATAAAGAGATGAACAACATGTAGTGCAACACTAACACAATTGGTTTAACTAGACATTTAATTAAAAGTTTGCAATTGATCACAGTTGCATTATAATTAAACATTAATTAATTAGTTTGCAATAATATCCAAGATTAGGTATCAGCATTCACTTTTTGAACAAAAGTTGATTTATAGCTATAGCAAATATGCATATCAAAAAATTGTTTGCTTGTTTATGTAAAAATTAGAGTTAAATAATTGGTCATTGTAGTTTCATTGATATCTCCATTTCAAATATCAAAATAAACTTTCCACTTTTACTAGTGAAATCACTCCCACAATTGCCAATTAGAAACTTAGTTGATTACAATAATTTAGATAATGTTTCACACAATAATGTATTAATGAAAAGGGAACTAAACTCTGCTAAGACCTTATTGATACTGAAAATATTCTGCCATAGTTTCTCTAAATAATTTTTTACAGCTATACTAAAATCATTTACAGGTCTAGCAATTCCTGTTTTGGTTGATCAGATGATCACCATAATTTCACATTAATCTTTTAGCTCACTTCAGTCAAAAGTCAAGTGATTAACTTGCAGCCAAATACTTTTTTGACATGCGATTTTTTGAATTGTTTTTCAATAAAATTGATTATAAATTTACAATTAAAATTTTCCAAATATAATTCTAATTAAAATTGTTTATATACACTTGATCAGAAGAGGTACCTCTCCATTTGCACTTTTTGATAAAAAAGTGAGGCTGACAAGAATGCTTTAAGCTTGCATTCTGTCACTATACATTGCATTGGAAATGTTACATTTTGTTCTTGAAATGTGCTGCTATTTCATTGTAAAAATTCCAAATATTTAATTTGTTTTCACTGATATCCAAAATCTAAAAACAGAAAAATATTTGTCATACTTGAGCATTGCAGGAATATAAAATATAGACACACATGATAAAAGCAAACTTGTTTTCTATAAATTAAATATGGTTTATGCAAAAAGACGCAATTTTGATATCTAAAAAATTATACATGTGATGCTATTACTCAGATTTATACAAATACATGCGTTTTTTATGCACTATTATTATACTTAATAGTAGTAAGATAAGGGGAGGGGAGAACACTCAAACTGATTCTGATTGGTCAAGAGCTTTTGACGTCACATGCCATGTGACAGAGGTTAAATATTGGAGGCTGGTTTAATTAGTGAGTCACCTACTTATTTTGACTGCTCACTAATGGAATTCACAGCTCACAAAGTGCTTTTTGACAGGTTGGGGTAAAAACATTAATGCATATTTGACACAAATCACTAATTGATTTTTTTAAAGTGGGTTTGCTTACAAATGATTCATATTATGATCAATTTAGTTTACATACATTTTTTTTGGTTTTATATGACTAATTTCATTTTGGTAATATCACAATTGTTTGCATTACATCTTGTTAATATATACCTCATTATAACACATTACACTCACTTGCATACATTACATCACATTTGTGATTTTCTATTGTTGGCTAATTTTACAACATTTTGTCAGATACATGTATAATATTAGACTAATTTTCCATTACATGTAAAAACTACACAACACAATGAAAAACCATGCTTATCATGTTTTCCAAAATTTTGTCAGAAAAATGTATAATATTAGACTAATTTTCCATTACATGTAAAAACTACACAACACAATGAAAAACCATGCTTATCATGTTTTCCATAATTCTGAAAAGCTTACACATACATTGCTTATCTTGTTTTTTGGGAAAACTTACAACTTTTATACAGCTAACTTTACACTCTCTTTTGGTTTATTTGATTTTTTTTGGGTTGTATACATTTGGTGACTGATTCATCTTTTATCAACTTTTCCATGTTTTTTTCACTCTTACATGCTTTTTATAATATTATATGGCTGCATACACTGTACATGGATTTTCCCAATTTCACTGCTTTTATCGACTTTTCCATGTTTTTTACAGGTTGTACACATTTGGTGACTGATACACATTCATCAACTTTCCATGTTTTTTTCACTTTTTGTATACATTTGCTGACTGATGCATCTTTTCTCAACTTACAAACCATTGTTCAACTCTATTTGATTTATAGGCTTTTTGTTTACATGAATGTATGCATTACACAGTGTTCAACTCTTCCATTGTTTTGTATCACACAATTCCATGATATGCACCACTCTTGTTCTAAACATATAAACTTGAAATGCATGTAGTGAGACACACATTAAAATTCAATAGCAAAATTTCAACAATTAATTTGAGTTTTATTAATAATTCTACACTTGTAATTCACATTGTTAGTTAAAAAAATTATGCATGAATAATTATAGTTAGTCAATTCAATCAATTGCAAAAGTGATTAAAACATTTTGACTTTTAATAGTTCATAATTTAGTTTTAATCAAAAAGTGTATATATAATTTACATGTATGAAGAGATAAAAGGTGGAGTGATATAAACTTGAAAAGTTAATCACCATGTACAAAGGCAATTTCAGTTATTGAACAGTGCATTAGATAGCAATAGAACACGCATCTCAGTGAAATGTTTATAGTGTAGAGTCGCTCAGGGATTCTGTTGATTTTATTTTTCATAACGTTACTTTGTATTATTACGTCATCATGACGTTATTAGCTAGTTTCAATCTTAGTTTGCTGTTATTAATTTGATGTCCCCTCAATGGTGCTGATTGTTGCTCAAATTTAATTTTACGAGGGAAACAAAATTTGATCATGTTAAACTATGTTGACATCTGAAGTATTGTAAACAAAGGCAGGTAATGATTAAACAATTGTATAAAACCTGAGGAAACCGTAGTGATAGCTTAATAGATTTTATCTACTCTCAACTGCCGTCTTTACCATTGTATTTTTTATTTATTTATTATCTTGATGAAACTTATTGCTTAGGATCAGCAACAATTCGGGAGTGCTTTCACTAGCACGGGGTGACACGTTGCTTCTGGGGGTCTGTTGATTACCCAGTCCGAATTGTGGACTCATTAAGTTATGTATATGGTTACGCATAAGGAAATAATAAATCTCTTGTTAGTAGTTCAACGCGTACATGCACTTATAAGATCTAACACTGTGATGATACCATGCTGTGGGCTAGCATGAATATCTGGCAATTACAGATTATTTAATAGTGAGCTGAGAGATAACAATGAAAATGAGAGTCTGTATTTTTTCTGAATTGAGATAGAAATTAAGCAAGTGAGACAAATAGGGTAGCACCAGTCAATAGGTTAAGCACTTTACTTCTGGATGTTCTGCTTTGGCTGGAAGCCATAGGAATTGGTCATCTTGGTTCTTACCTAAAGTAGTTTTGTTACTTGGATGAATTACCAATGGTACATCTATATGTTATAAATTCTGTGTTAATCCTTTTTCCGGAATCTTGGCTGTTCTGTAAACTCTATTCAAACCTTCTGTGGAGTCAATTAAGTTTCTAGTTAAGTTTCCCTACCAGCCAACAATTCTACAATAGCATAGAGACATTCTTCAATCAATAAACCAGATACTTCAATCAATAAACCAGAGAAGATCACAAATAGTAGAGGGCAGAGCTAAAAATTTCCATTCACTCACTTGCAGGTTAAACAAAAGTGATTAAAAACAATTTGAGTTTTTAAATAATTTCATTGTACAGTTGATAGTTAAAAATCATTATAATTAAATAATTCCACTCACTCAATTGCAATAAATTAAACAAATTTGATTATACACAATACTTGATAAAACATTAATGCATTGAAACTAATTTAAAAAGGAAAATAAATGTGTACAAAGGAAATGTTTATAGACACATAAAACCATTAATACATAACATTGCTCATCCCAAGAACGTGTACACTGGAAGAGGAAATACAAAAATTAATCAAATAAAACACCNTTTTTCCAGAATCTTGGCTGTTCTACAAAGGCAATTTCAGTTATCAAATGGTGCATTAGATAGCAATAGAACACGCATCTCAGTGAAATGTTTATAGCATAGAGACATTCTTCAATCAATAAACCAGAGAAGATCACAAATAGTAGAAGGCAGAGCTAAATATTTCCATTCACTCACTTGCAGGTTAAACAAAAGTGATTAAAAACAATTTGAGTTTTTAAATAATTTCATTGTACAGTTGATAGTTAAAAATCATTATAATTAAATAATTCCACTCACTCAATTGCAATAAATTAAACAAATTTGATTATACACAATACTTGATAAAACATTAATGCATTGAAACTAATTTCAAAATTAAAATAAATGTGTACAAAGGAAATGTTTATAGACATATAAAACTGTTAATACATAACATCACTCATCCCAAAAACATGTACGCCAGAAGAGGAAATACAAAAATTAACCAAATAAAACACCAATGCAAAACATTGTTTAAAACAAAAAAAAGGTGTAAAAATATTACAAAGTTGAATATATAGGATAAAATATTGAAAAAGTATGTGTAGCTTACCCATCTGATATATTATTTTGTGGTTGAAGGTGTTACCAAACTTGCTCACATTGGTGTTAAAGCAACATCATTTAAATGAAATTCTTTTGAATCCATCCACTCAAGGTTTCACAAACCTTTTGACATGTTAAACTAATTAGAGAAGAATTTCCAGTGATCTATTATGCATTGCAAAAAGTATCAATTCTCTACATGTAAAAAGCATTCTCCCTCTCACTGTGTGATAGATGACTCAACAATTATCTATGAAAAACCATCACCTCTTGTTGTAATTCAATGTCTGCTTTTCCCATCAATCATAATACACTGAGTGCAATTCAATCCAAGCAGAGCATTCAATCTCTGACGTGTTAAGTGATACTCTGTCAATAATTTTTCCTGGTCTTTTACGCTTAATGCAAAGTAACACACAAAGCTAATTCCACACATCAAAAACATTATAATGTATGAGAAATTGACTCTCCATTTCTCAAATCCCATCTGCTAAAAATAGTTAATGTCAGTTATAAAATATTTGTAAAAATACAATGGTCACACACACTCTCATATAAAAATTAGAACATTAATTGATGAGTGAGTAATAATTCCTTCTTTACTAATAAAACACTTGAGAAACAAACACCAAAGTAGAGCATACATTAAATTTGATTTAGTACATGCAATATATAATATGGGGAAAAATGGGTATTATTTGAAACCAAGTGTTTGCTTTTTTAAAAAAAAATATATAAGTTAATGTAAACTTTTTAGTATACTCATTATAAAGAAATGATGCCCATGTTCAATGTTGTTCCTTCTTGAAACACTCAAACATTTTTAATTTTTAGTGGTCCATCAAATTCAGGAAAAACAAGCTTACTTGGGAAATTAATTGATAAAGATTATTTTGATAGATATTCCAAAGCAATTGTTTTTTATCATCACTTCCAAAGTAATATTTATGGCAAATTTAAAGCAAAAATGAAGCATGTGGAATTTTTCAAGGAATTTTTGGAAAGTTTACTAGGTGAAAACAATTGTCAAAACTCATTAATAATATTTGATGACATGGGTGAAAAGCTGCTACAATCAGAGGCGTTTGCTAATCTCATTATCACTCGAAGGCATCTAAATTGTGGTATTGTATTAATCACCCATTAGGTTTTTTCAAAGGGACATTACTCAAGTCTAATTCAGAAAAATGCTTCTGGAATATTTTTTTTTAATTCAGTGTGTGACAGAGCACAGATTAGAATATTAGGAACCCAGATGGGAATTATGCATGAATTGTTGGCTGCATATAAAAAGGGCATTAGCAAACCACATGGTTATTTGTTTATAAACTTTGCTCAGGACATTCCAAACGAATTATGTCTTTCAACAAACCTTGAAGGTAGACAAATTTTCTATGGAACTGATTCAAGAATGTGTCATTTATAAATTCGTAATGGGATGCATGAAAACGTCTAAGATACAGCTCCTAGGAAATGATCAAACTTTAAATTTAGTATGAGGAATCATTTTTAACATTCAACAGAGAATTATCCCACTTGGTGATGAAAAAACTACATTTCTAAAATATCTTCAGTATTCAAAAACCGCACTATTAAAACATTCAAAGTCAAAAAAAATTTCAATTCTAAGAATGTCAAATGGACTAGCATTTTTCAATTGTCTTTTACACATTATGATGAACTATATGTAATATCTTAACACATTGAAATCTCAAATCATT
This sequence comes from Hofstenia miamia, assembly GCA_900660155.1. Classification (NCBI taxonomy): domain Eukaryota; kingdom Metazoa; phylum Xenacoelomorpha; order Acoela; family Hofsteniidae; genus Hofstenia; species Hofstenia miamia. The sequence goes on from CABFPE010000576.1 coordinate 338,139, forward strand.
ATTTACAATGTCCACAGTTGAAATGGTGCTTATTTCTCTGGAAAATTACAATAGATTAACATCAGATTGCTGTCAAGAACAATGTATTGACAGTGATAGTATGCATGCTAAAATCAAGTAATCATTATTCCACACAACAACAAACCCCTTTCATTCGAGATGATATACAAGTAAAATGCAATGCTGTTCAAACAAAAGACTAAACCAACATGTGCGTGCAATTTTAAAAAGTATTGGTACAATCCCCGCCCAACTGGTTAAAAATAATCATGTTTATGAGGCTATAAATAGAAAAGAACTTATGGTTTGGAATTAATTGTAATGTACTAGAGAAAATGTTTTTTCCAATGAACCCATTAGAAGAATCACCTTGGCAATTGTTGAAAATCACCAGTTTACAGGCACAATGCTTACAAACCCATTTTCATATAAATTTAAAGGACTCTGTCAAGTTACTATAAACTGTGGAGGATCAAATATTGCATACACCCCCATGTTAGTTGGAGATTACAACTATGCACAGGCATATTATCAATCAATAAAGGCTCTGGGGATAAATAATGATGGTGGTGGAATACCATACACCCAATATAACAAACATGTGATTATGGTTTTTGATCTGACTAGCATTGCAGAGGCCAACAACAAGGTTTTGTATCCTGAATTGAGTGGCGTGAATATATGTTTAACAAGGATTTTATTGGAAGTTATTGTTTTGGGGGAAACCAATTCCAAAGTCTATATTGATAAACAGTGAAAAGTTATAAAAGGATAAGATATGTGTTTTGTGAATCATTGTATTGTGGAAAGATGTTGAAACTTGATGAAATTTGTGCAGTGGAAGATCTTATTCACTCTACCAAAGACCTGCATTTAAAGTTTGTGCATGTTACAATGTAGAGTCGCTCAGGGAAATTTAGTGCTATTTATATCTTTTTATTTCGATCTAAATCAACTGTATTTTGACGTCACTATGACGTTCCTTTTTTGAGATTAGTTTTGTTGCTATCAGTTTTGTGTCCCCTCGTCGGTGCTTTGTTTTGCTCAAATTTAATTTAC
>CABFPE010000576.1:361412-407608 GCA_900660155.1 Hofstenia miamia
CGTATTGCTTGTTGTGATTATGTCATCGATTAATGCATTGATACATGCATTGATACCATCCTCCATTCTATGCATCTTATTTTTCAGTACTTTTGTTATATATCTCTGGAATTTGCATAGTGCATTGCATAGTCTGAACACCATGTAGATCCATCTATACGGCCTCTTCGATGTCCTCTTCTTCCATTCACACCTGCCAAAAGGCCTTGCACAAGTCTAATGTTGTGAAATATTTGTGCTTGCTTGATTCATCCATCATGTCCTCTATTCTTGGCAGAGGGTAGGAGTCTTTCTTTATTACCTCATTTAGCTTTTGAAAGTCTATACATAGCCAGTATTTTTCTCCTTGTTTTACAAACACTGTTGGTGCTGCGTAGGGGCTCTTGCTTGGTCGTATGATTTTATTGTCTATCAATTCTTTGAGTATGTCATGGTATTGGTCTTGCATTTGTTCAGGCACTCTTCTACAGGGGAGTTTTATTGGCGTTACTATCTTGGTTACTATCTTGTGTTTCTGCCCCATTCTTTGCCCTCCACTTTTCTCTCTCTATTTATGTTTCTCTAGCATCTCTCTTAATTGTTGCATCTCATTTTGCATCTCGTTTTGGTAGTTCTGCCTCTCGATGTCTGGGATTTTGTATTCGTCATTGATTGCTTTAGTCCCAATGCCCTTGAATCAGCCCCTGGGAGTACTTGCGACTTGGATGGTGTTCGTCCACTCGCCCTTGAATTGGCCATGTGGAGTACTTTGCGCTTCCACTTGTAAGTCCTCAAATCGACCATACAAGTTGTTGGCTCCATCTTTGTCTTCCAATGCTTTCCAAATCAATCTAATGTTTGATTTCACATATTTCCCAAATATCCTGATGTGTGACTTCTTTAGGTTTACATTCTGATTTGTTGGGTTGAGAATTGGTATTTTACCCCTTCCATTCTTTACTGCACATATGCTTGATGGCATTGACACCCTTTTTGTGTTTATCCCTTTGTTTTCATATATCATTACATTGGCTGTAATTGCTTCTTCTGTTCTGATCTCATACATCTTCCATTGATGCGGCTGCAAATGTATATCTTCTTGTAATTTGAATGTGATTGTTTTGTCTCTGCCCTGTTCTTCTTCAATCTCAATCTCTTCCTCTTTGACTTTGATAGTTCTATCTGCATAATTGCTAACGCACTTGTTTTTTATGAGGAAGTCGTCTCCCAAAATTATAACATATGGTAGCATTTTATTGTGCGTATCCACTACTACTAATGATTGCTTGAACGTTGTGCTTGCCACTCTTAGCTGCACTGCTTCCAATATTCCCTTCTTATCAATATATTTGTGGGATGCATTTATGAGTCTTTTATTGCACTCAGTGAGATCCTCTCTTGTAAAACCTACCTCCGTAATTATCGAAGTTGCTGCTCCTGTATCAATGGTTGCTTTTATCATTATTCCATTAACAGATATTGTCATTGTGTTCACTGTATCCATGTTTGCCATAATCATTATTGATGCATGGTTTTCTGATTCTTCTTCAGTTTGGGGTTCTTTGTTCATTTCTCCCTCTGATTCTATTAAGTCTTCGTCTTCAAAGTACCCTTGCTCTTCTCCAATCATGTTTATTTGTTTGTGGCACTCATCTCTTTTGTGTCCTTTCTTCCCACAATTATAACATTTCACATCTTTTTCATGAACATTCTTTGTTTTTCTGTCTCTGGTTTTTATTCTTATCATTTTTTCCTGTTTGTCTGTTTTGTACGTTTTTGTTATGTTCTTTGGTTTAATGTTGCTCCTCCATGTTGGTGTTTCTCTGTGCCATGCTGCTTTCTCATTTATCCTCGCATTGTTCTCAATCATTGCTTGTATGTCCACTGCCTTTCTAATCATCTTCTCTAGTTTATTGTCTACGTCACACTTGATTTCAAATTGTGCCCTTATGTTGTTGGGCATCCCTTTGCAAATATGGGAGAAGAGGTCATATTTTGAGTATCGGTTTTCTCTTGAGCTTAGTACAACCAACCTCTTGACCTGTTGTATGTAATTATGAATATCATCTGTCTTCTTCATCTTTTGTTCCATTTAGGATTATCCTATATTGATTTTTGAAACTTTCCTTTCCATAATATTCAATGAAATCACTAACTAGTAGTTCATAGTCTGTTTTTGTTTCTGGATCTAGCAGCAGGTAATGCTGCACTGCAGCTCACGTCAAGTATAGGGGGAATCTTGCCACTGCTGAGTGTTGGCTCACTTTACTTTCTGCCATTGTTAGCTTGAACATTTGGAGCCATTCCCTGAAAGTTGGGTTGTAACCATCTACTCTGCCATTAAATTTTGGTAGTGTGGCTTTACAAGGGATCATGTTGTTTCCCAATTCTTGGTTCAGTATTGAGTTACTGTATTTGGGTTTCAAGTGTTTTGTTGTCCCTTCTTCTTTTTGCAGTTGTGTGGTTATTGCTTTTGTGATCTCGTCTATGAATTTCTTTTTCTCCACCTCATTCTCATCATCTGAAGAATCTTCTTCTGATAAGTGATCATTGAGTGGTGATGCTTGTAGTTCACATTCCTTTCTGCCTACGAACTGAAAGTTGTGGGAATGTATTTTTTCTTGTTGCTCTTCTTTGTTCAGTTGCAATAGTTTCAGTTTATCTTTTAGATGAGCTATTTCTTCTTGCCTCAAGTCTTTGTCTCCAATTAGGCGTTTGTTTTCTATTTCCAGCAAGTCCTGTTGTGCTTGTACTGGCTGCTCACTCTTGTTTGTTTCAAGTCAGATTATTTTGCTCCTCAGTTGTGTTATCTCTGCAGCTTATATATCGTTGTCTTGTATTAGCTGCTGGTTTGTTATCTCTAATACATTATTTTTTTCTTGTAAGAGCTGATTCTGCCCTAAAAATCTACTGTTTGACTCTGTTAGTTGCTTCATGAGTGCCTTAATCTCATTCTGGAATACTTTGCTTTGTTCAATTAGTCTGGTATCCATGTCAACTTTTTCTGAGTAGATGGTAACTCACTGCCAGTGGTGGGATTCAACAACTGACAATTCAAGTAAGTTAAAAGAAATCTCCTTATCAGGCTAAGCCATTAATTAAGTTTAGAGTCAAGTTGGATCACACTAGCATTGACATTGTAGCAGTACCTGTTCATATTGAGAGTGTTGCCAGTGCCTCATCCCCATTTTTATCACCATTCATGATCTTGCTGACACATCACCTGAAAACAAAGTACCTGCCATTTCAACAGATTCTCATGCTCATCTAGACCACAAGATATTGGTGAAGAACATGCTATTGAAATGACAACCAACCAACTGATTCATCTTCCAGAGAGAACTTGAAAACCTCAAGGATGAATACAAGAAGATATTATATGATCTAATTGACAATGGAATTATACAGGCAAGTAGCAGCCCCTATGCTGCTCCCATTGTCTTTGTCAGGCAAGGGGAGAAATATCAGATTAATGATATCACCATTAAAAACTCCTATCCATTACCTCAAATCAAACATCTGTTATATTATGCTAGTCAGTACCAATTCTTTTCTTGCCTTGACTTATGTAAGGTGTACTGCTAGGTGCCAATGAAGCCAGCTGTCATTCCAAAAACTGCTTTTATATCACCTTATGGACTGTATAATTGGAAGTACATGGCATTCAGGCTCTGTAATGCCCCTGCCACTTTCCAATGTTACATCATAAAAATCCTAAAGAATGGTGCAAATAGGTTAGAGCTTGGAATCTCTGCATTCATTGACGTCATCTTGGTGTTTGAGGGGCATCTCAACAAGCTGGGTTGAGCTTTGGACCTTTTAAACAGGAGAAAGTGGTCTTCCTAGGGTGCATCACCCAACATGGAAAAATCTCCATTAAAAATAACAGAAAAGATTTCATGGACAAGATTGAGACACCCAAGATGAGAAAAGATGTGCAATGATTAATGGGATTGCTCAATTACTATGAAATGTTTATCCCTGAACTCACTGATAAAACCAGATACATCTCTTATTTATTGAAGAAAAGTGCTCAGTTTCAATGGAAATGGAAGAAACAAGAGGAGCTAGAAAACATCAATAAAGAACTGAAGAAGATACTCAGTTCCAAAAGTCTGGATTACAACAAGGAATTTATCATTGATTGTGACACCAGCACCATTGCTATCAGTGGAGTACTAAGCCAGATGATAAATAGAATTGATAGCCCCCATACAATAGTATAGCTGAAAGTTGAACTCTTCAAAATGAACTACAGCTCTACCAAGTGTGAGATGCTCACTCTTGTCAAGTCTCTCAGAAAGTTTAGATATTTTATACTGGGATGACTATTTGTTGTGAGCATGGACAACAGTGCTCTCACATGGTTGAAGAAATTTTCTTGCAAAAAGTCATGCAATGGATTGAGTTTCTTAACAACTTTTCATTTTCAATCAAGCACTGCCCTGGTCATCTTCATCTAAATGTTGATTACTGGACAGCACTTCTTAACTATTAAGGGGATTTGAGAAAGCCAACCAGAGAAAAGGTAAAGTTCAGGTTTATCCCTACCACTGAGTATGACTTTTTACCTGAAATAAACACCAACTGTGAAGGTAAACCAGTTTTGCTGATTATAATCAAGAAGAGATCAGTGAGCATGAGATTATTAAATACCAGCATCATGAAAAAGTGCATTGTGAGATCAAATGAAGAATCATGACACTGTCAGCACTGATAAGCCCTCTCACCAACAAATATTTTCATGCTATAACTGGCAACTAAATGCTGAAGGGCCTCCCATATGTCAAAAGCCATACCAACCATTTAGCAACAATCAAACAGACACTTCCCAGAACAAAGAATCAAACTGGAGAACAGACTGGCTGAGTGAACAAATGAGATCATCCATATTGTAAAATCTGCAGTCTGTGTCTAGCAGCTTGAGCAGTACAAGGTTGTGAAGAATTACCATTGCTGAGAGCAGCCCATATTCTAACAAAACAAATGAAGATTGGTAGTTTGCCAATTTCACTGTAGAAAATTAACTGATATCCTTTCCAAAGTGGCAGTTCAAATAGTGACCAATTCACACAGCATCTTACTGAAGCCAATTCATCAGAATCCATCCTTACCATCCAAGGTGCTAATTGTGTGTCTCAAGTTTAATTTCTAGCTCAATAAAACAAATTTAGCTCAGTGTTTGTTATCTCAGCTCATGTAATAAAGACATTAAATAATGTGTAATTACCATGTATCATGTATGCCAACAGCATAATATATTTGCATTGTGTGATTGTATGTGCATGTATGATTGATAAATTTAGTAGTTCTTTTATTCCCTATTCCTATTCATAGCCTAAAGTAACCACAATATGGGCTCACATCTGTCAAGGAGCGAGTTATTGCCCCAGGCACAGCAGAGTTCCTCCCACATTATTGCCAGATCTTACAAGTTTATTATCATATTAACAATACCAGATCTAAAAAGGTTAGTAATGTAATAATGAAAGATAAAGCAAATGTTATCCAGTGAGGACAAAATTTATTTGATGTTTGATAACAGTAAGTTCCCCATTTATTACAAGAAAAGGTAAATATTTACTGTTTTACAAAAATTCACTTTGTTCCCTTGCAAATTAAAACAGCAATTACATGTAATCTCCTAAATCAAGGGGAAAGCTACTAAATTCAAACCTTAAGTTTAAAAACTACAAATTAACAAAATCACTAAATCAAAGGTAGTGAATAGCACCAAATTAATTAGAGTGTGCCAATAATTGAATAAATAAAAATAAAAAAGGGCCCTGAGTGACTCTACAATATAGACCTTGGGCAGCTGTCCAGAGACAATGATGGCTACCAATATTTATTGGTAATAATCAATCACTTTTCCAAGTATGCCAGAATCAAGCCATTAAACAGCACAACCACCAATATCATCAGATAGAAAATTGTAAAAGAGTGAATGCTTAAACTTGACTCCTAGGAGAAGCTGGTGACTGACTGCAACCCCAATTTGAGAGCAATGTCATGGAAGCTCTCATGAGGGAATTAGAAATCTACAGTCAAATGGTTTAATGCAAAGGTTCAAAAAAACATTAATCTGAATCACACTCTCTAGAGCTGTTTAAGAAATTGGAGAAGAGTAATTGAAATGGTGGAATACTTTTATAATACACCCATTTATGCTTCTACCAAAGTCAGTCTCTTCAAGGTTATGTTTGGAAGAGAGGCTAATACCCCTCTCTCAATGATATATCCCAATTATCATGACAAAACTCTAGAAAAATGCCTAAACCAAATAATGCATCATATGAAAAAAATCCATCTCACTGTGTGCCACAATACTAACGAATCTGTCATAAGACAAAAACAGAACTTCAATAAAAAGTTGTATGGAGAGCCCCATAAAAGGGGAGACAAAATGTTCACCTATTTCCAAGGTAGGTAAGTAATGAAAAACAGGTGAGGAAACTTGTTGCCAAATGGCAAGGGCCATTTACAATTGAGAAAGTGTGAAATCAAAACAAATACATTTTAAACAATGGTAAAAAAAGATCATTTTCAACAGTTTAAAAGAGACATTAAGGAAATCAAAAATGTAATTATAGACAAAAATAGCAAATTTACATTATACTGGTATTGATATGTATGAAGAGTTTGACAACCTCACAGAATTTTGTGAGGATGATTTTGATGATGTTGAGTTTTATGAAAAGTGTGATGAGCCTGATAATATTATCAAAACTCATGTAATGCCCCAACATGAGGCTAAGAATAAATGTAATTTTGATCCCAATATTTTGGAACTTAACTTAGTAACTTTGTTTTGTAATGATGATATCAAAAAGGAAGAAGAACAAGTCACCAACTCCGCCAATTCTCAGAAGGATACACAGAAGGATAGAGGATAAGAATGGTCATAAAGCTTCTGCAAGGCATGGGAGACAAATTTCTCTATCTGAGGGAGCATATGATAGAAAACAGGGACACAGAAATGGTTCTGAGCTGATTCTGACCTTGCCTGGGTGACAAATGGCCTGGCAACCAGGAGAGCAGACTGGCAAAGCATCCCATTCCTGATACATTGTGGGGGACAAGTGCCTCTACATGCTCAGGAGGAGCTGGTGACACCAAAAACCATAAACTTAAATTTAACTATTCAGCATTTTAGTAATTTAATTAATGTAGGGACCCCTGTAGTGATTTGATAATTCCCCTGAACTCCCACTGTTCACACTTGGAATCCACTAGTTTACCCTCAATGGTTAGGTCTAGGTGGTTGGAGGAAATGCAGAGCAAATTATCTAAGGTGGGTGAAGAAATACTCCATCCATACCTTATTACCACACAAAGGTCCACATGATTCATATGGGAAAACCTATCTGAGGAAACTAAAAACAAACTATGCTGGAAGTTTAATTCAAGGACACTGCACTGCAGTGGATATCATGCCTTTTGTGATCAACCAGAAAAGGTGGCCCAAAGTAAATGCAATCATATGCTACAACTTCAAATTGCTCAAGAGAATGTGGTGACATCTCTGGAGAAGCATGATTCACATAATGTTTGACAACAACTTCAACCTCATGCACCTAAGTCAGTTCATAAACAATTGGAGTAATAGTCAAGACTGAATGTGTCAACATTGATTTCACCTACCTACTTATTGTATACTTCTTGTGAATCAAATCATGAAAAAAATTGAAGAAGCCTATCAAATGGTGAAGCTGAAAAAAATCAGACTTATATTAGTACTATGAGCTCATTTTGAAGAGGAAATTCCCAAAGATGTTGAAAGCTTGCACTTCCTCATGGAGAACTTTCTTATTTTATACAAAGAAGTGTACCTACCAATCAGTATGTACTAAGTGCCTACAATCTTGATAATGAGGCTTTTCTACATGGACTTGTTGTTGTGCAAGAGGATACCAACCCACCAATTGGCAGTTCACCAGAAATTAATTATAGATGCAGCCCAACAACTGCAGACACTGGAAATTATTGATTCCCTGATGCCTCACTTAACAGCTATAACTGACATCCATGTCAGCTTCTCTTTCTCTCAAAGCAAAACAACTCTCAAATAGATTGGGAAAATATGGACAAGTATCAAAGCAGATAAAAATCCCAAAAGTGAGATCACTGTTTGTCCTGTGGCCTGGTGAATAAAAAACTGGTTGCTGCACAGATGTACAGTGGAAACATTACCTGGAAAGACCAAGAAAATCATGGAAAGGATTTAAAAATATTACACACAACTATTGGGGCAAGTAGTCTCATGGGAAAAGTGTCTCCCATTTTCATCTGCAATAAAATCAGAATATGCCTGTCAGATATAAACATTTTTTCAGATATGTTATGAAAGTACATGTGGGGGAGCCACAGTGGTTAATCACTAAGGAAGAAAGAATTTTGACCATCAATCACAAGCTGGAAGATCTTGCTAGTGATTTGATAATTCAAGAGAGGCTTTTTTCAGACAACAAAGACAAAGATGTGTTAGGAATGATGAAGTGGTGTCTCACAGAAATGTTCTTGAAAGAAGAATTGGTACTTCTACAATCACCAGAGTGACAATTGGCTCTGGATGCAGAATGTACCACAGCTCAACTCAACTTAACATCTACACAAATAGATCAATTACAGCCACACAAGCAGAAAAACACCTTTTGGAACTCCATTACCAAGGCTCAAATCAACTACCTGGTGACCATCAGTACTGCCATACTCAGTCAGCAAGTAGACTTAGATCATGCAGAGAAAGACATTGAAAAGAACAACCTGCTCTGCATCCCTTCTCCCTGTATCACCACACCTCTGATTCTACCACCATGGAAGGTGAAGAAAGGTAAGAAAAAGGTGTCAGCTCACCTACCAGACAAAATAAATTACATAAACTCACTCCCCAGTGCAAAATGTTTCAGCTAAACCCCTGAGTATCAAAACTGTCCTAGACAAACTCATACAAGGTGATAACAAGGAGAGAGTATTTATCAAAGGCAAACTGAAAATTTCCAACAAATTCCAGAGAGGTCAACCATTACATGAACAATTGAGGAAGATCAAAGATCAGATCATACAGTAAACCCCAGTGCACTCATACTATTCCAAGCCTCCAGAGACCTATTATGGTCAACAATGTTGAGACCAGCACTAAGTATTATGATGTAACAAAGCAAACTGAGATTATAATAATGGTATGATCCAAAGTATCAGATCCTACAAAATGAGACTGCAGCAGGTCACATGGGGTCACTAAGAGAAGTGTTTGTTCATTTTTATCCCCAGACACAGATAGATGCAAGCAAGGCACACACCTCAGATGTAGGTGCCATGATGACACTAATTATAGCCCTTAGGGACTACTCACACAGAGGCTCATCAACCTCAGAAGACACTTTCCTGTAAACCCTTGTATGAATGCATTGGTATATTTTCTTGAAAAATGAGGTAGTCAGTCAGTGCAAGGGGCTCATGCAGAACACAAAACCACCCCAATATGCTGATTACATTAGCTGGGATGAAGCACTTGCAATTCAAATGGTAGAAGAAATGTAGCAGTTAGTGTCTGGGCTCCCAATCCATCTATTACCACATCCTTAGAATGAGCAAGGGGGTGTGTAGAGTCACGCAGGGACATTCCCATGATTATTTTTATCATTTAATGATATTAAATCAATTCTATTATTCCATCCTCTGGATGACATAATGATGACATTATTATTATTAATGTTGTTTTGTGGTGCTACTAATTATTGTCCCCTTGATTAAGTTGCAGATGTTATTGCTCATTTAAATTTGCAACAGAAATGAATTGTAGGAGTGCATAATCAAATTGCCAGCAAAATTCAAATCTTGTATAAATAAGAAGAACAGTGTTAACAGAGAGAATTGATTTTAGTTCTCCAAAATTGTGTTAGTTTACTATTGGAATTTGATTAAATATTTTGTTAGTATAATAATTGAGTAAGTTACTGGTGACAATTTGGAATTTCCTCCTCTGATCTAGGGGCAACAAATTGTTCCTATTACAGTGGCAGCCCAATTTGTAGACCACTTTAGGTTATGGCTACAGATACATATAGGCTATAAAAAACTGAATGTCAAATGCAACATGAACATGCACATAATTTCTACACTGTGGTTAAATTATGCCTGTTGGCTAGCATAAATGGTGGCAATTACATGCTATTTATATATTGGCTGAGATCTAATTAAACAACTGAAACTGTATGTTGAGTTAGATAATAAGTTGTGAGACACATAGGGCAGCACTGCATGAACCACATTGGATATTGCTTTGGCATGATGCAGTTTAAATTGGTTATCTTGGATGTTTGTTTCTTTTACTCTTTAGAATCTAAACAGTACTTGTTACAAAGATAACCCAGATAACAATTTAAGGTCTAAACAACATTGTTTTGGGTTGTTATGTGGTTGTTTTATGTGTCAAAAACAACGTTGTTTTAATGTAGAAATGGTACCATTTCATTGGTCAAAACAACGTTGCTTCAACAACATCACATTTGGTTGTTTTTTATTCATGAAACTGCAATATTGAGGTCATAACAATGTTGTTTTATGTTGTCACATGATTGTTTTAGCATTTCTTTTGTATGCAAAATAATATTTTATATTACTAAGCAGTTCAAACATTGCTGTTTAAACAAACTCAAGCCCAACAAAGGGCAGACCACTATCTTTGAGATACTGTTAAGCATATTTAATACAAACATTTGTTAAAGATTTAAATGAATGTCTTGTATATAAATGATAACAATGAGCATAAAAATCTGCCAAATTTAACAAAAATTTAAAAATCTAAAATTAAGCACAATTTTGAAATAGTACTTTCTTAAGTCGTGAAAAATCCCTTCAGCTTAATTGTAACTTATGATATTTAACATTCAATGTCAAGGTGTCCAAATATTCATGAATAAATTATTTTGAAAATTCACTTATCTGGTATATTATAATTTTTCACAAATTAAAAATGTCAAAAAAGGTTTTGCAAATCCTTTTTTATATAAAAGGATCTAGTAATAAAACTAACAAAATGAGTTTTATTTCCAAGCATCTGCTCACTGATTGTTTTTTTACTAAAGTTGTTATTAGGATGTTAGTGGTTGCTGCAACAACCAAAAGTATGAAACAACTATAAACAACGTAAAAACAACCAAAATTGTTATCTGGGAAATTATCAAGGTTTCTTGCTTACCTGGAATTACTTTGAATCAGGGTTGCTCTAGTTAATGTTCACCTAAGCAACCTTCTGCCTTGACATTAAGTTCTATGGTACAGTTCACTTGATAGTCAACCCAGTGATTCTACAATATCTCTTAAGTATAAGATCTTTTTTAAATTTGAAAAAAAAATTGTTCTTGGTTTAGGGAATTTGAAACTTTGAAATATGAATATATTGGACTTCAAAAACCATGAATTATTGAAAAATTTAGGAAACCTCTATTGAAATCCAAATTTTCTTCAAGTAAATACTAGAAAGCAAATTCATAAGTTTTGATCTGATTACACTTAAATGGAAAATCAAAATACAAAATATAGCAGGACGAACTGATTTTAGCAGCTGTCCTTACACAGTTTGGACATCGAAAATCTCAAATTATTGATTTATTTAAATATTAAAGCAAGTAGCTCCAATTTATCAAACAACGTTGATTAAGAGCATGTATTTTTCCTTTTCTACTTTTCTAAAGTGCCTTTGAGTGGTTGTCAGTTACTGGTAGGATGTTTTACAGAAATTGTTACCGTTATTTTGAAGAGTTTGTAGACTGAATTTATTATTTGAAATGACATTTTATTAGAATTGGTAAGCTTAATAAAATTTTCTGCGTTTCATCAACCTTAAAGTAACTACATTTTTTTGCTAAACGTTCAGTGAAATATAATGTGCGTTAATAATTCTGCTAACTTCTACTGAAATGTTCACTATAAGATTCTTCTAATTTTTATAGAGCGAAATATTGTTTCTTTTTTTATTATTCCTAGTTAGAAATTGCAGTGCATTTTTCAAGCTGCAGCTAAATAAAACAAATTCAATTTGATTTATTAATAGATTTTAATTTTCAAAAAGAATTTACACTTTACATCAATTATTTCTTTTATTTTAATCATGTAGGCAATAATTCAATTGTTTATGGATGTAAACACTCTTGTTAATGTATAATGGGATTAGATGTGCTTTATTTGATAAATGGCTTTTAGGAAATTCTATCGTGTTAGGTACATCGTGTTGATTTATTTGCAACTCCGCATTAGGTTGTCAATCTTAGGCTTATTTTAAAAATTTGATTAGCGTTATTCTCTTTTAATTGTATTCCAAATTCAAGGTATTTTGTATTAAGTACTACGTTTTTTTGAGTAGTACTATTGAAAATATATTTGTGAGTGTACAAGTTGTGCACTTTTAAAATGATTTCCGTATAATAGGGGGGATTTTGAACGCGGAAATAGTTTTTAATCAGTTCTACTTTTAATGCAATTTCAAATGCTCTATATTTATATTTAAGTTATAATTTAAGACTGATTTGCTCCTTCATTCAATTATTTCAGTCAATCAGAATATTAAGAATCGCCCACCCACTTTTACAGAATTATGTAACTTACACCTAATTGTTCCTCGTCTCGTTAACTATTTTTCGTTGTGAATTTATAGATTTAAGAATTTTAGTCAGAATTGCAATGGTTCTATATCAAAAAATAATGCTCTTCAGATGGATACAGCCTACTCAGTCAAATTTGGTATGGACATGGATTTACTGCCTTATTTTAACATTTAGCAAAACATTACCGTTTTTCAAGATTTTTCTTTGTATTATTATTATATATTGGGTCGCAGGGAAGTTTTATTTGACTAAAATTATAGTTTATTTAATGCTATATCTATATTTTGGTTTGTCGTTATTCTACTACGTGTATAACAATGCAATTTTCTTCTCTACTTTAACATAACTCAATTTATTAGATAATGAGAGAAACTATTTTTGTTAGAATTTTGTAATGCAATCTTGGATTGGGTGCGTCAAATATTTTTCTTTAAAATCTTTAATTATTGCTTTGAAATGCATTGTGTATACTAAAATGTGTCGTATCCTATTTTTATGAGAAATCTTATGTAAACACAATTTAATTGTACAGAGGCAATTACTTTTTATGAACTCTATTAATTGGTGAATTATCTTTTGTCACTATTACTGTTTTATATTTTTAACTTTTATTTTGTTTTAGAATGCATGATGAAGTTTTTTATTCAATTACGTTTTCATTTTTTTAAAGAATTGTAAGTATTATTTGTGTAATTATTTTGAAATATTTGCTTATTTGTACTGTCAATATTAATTATAATTATGTTACAATGCCTGTATAGCTGTTGTCCTTTCTTTTTTTCTAGGCAAGTAAGTAATTTGATTGTTTGATTTTGTCGTTCTATGTATATTTTATTGTAGATTGTGTTGTATTTTCAATTTACTGACAAATTGTTTTAATTCTAAATCGGGTGTCGTTTTGCAAATGTTTTAGTTATTGTGACTGATTGAGTCTTTTATATTTTGCAATTAAACATATATATATATATGTTTTTATATATATATATATATATATATATGTTTTTGAAACAAAATTCTATCGAAATTCTTATTAATTCAGTGATTTGATTAAATTGAAAAATGATCATAAAAAATTTTACATTTTGTTTTTTTTATTGGTAGCAATTTGTTGCAATTCTGTATCTGCAGACATTCCATATATGATTTGGTTACATTTACATTGAATGTGTAAACGTTATTGACATACTGATTCCGCAATTTCCAAAAAGTATGATTTATTGTCAGCAATATTGATTTCTAAAAAGATGTGGTACATATTTGCATATTTTACATTTCTGATTCATCTCATTAACAACTTTATTGTCAATTAAATATCTTCCGCTTTTCGATAAGCCGTATTTACATCCGCATTTCTTTTAGCAAAGTAAATATGTTTATGAAATTAATTCTACTAGCACACATCGCATCAATTTCAATCAAAACTATGTACTTTGAACTATTTTACTATTTTAAGATTTGCACATTTGCATACAGTAGTGCAAAGGCATACCAAGGGTAGGAAAAGGTATGCGAATCGCACCGTTGACACTACAGAAAATGTTTCTTTTGTTCACAAAATTTTGCATTTCACAAATTCAATAACTTTTGTCTACAAATTTGCTGGTCCTACGTCATTCTATTTTAAATTTTGATTTTGGAATAACTTTTTCAATTTTCTTTTCAATTCGAATATTCCACAAAATATTAATTACAAATTCTTATGTAAAATTTTTCAATGCTGAAATTCCTTGGTGTTCCTAGATTTCTTTTCACCTGAAATTGTAGACGGAGTTTATCACAATTATTTTGCTTTTCCAAATTGGTACTATTGCTTGAAGTGTAAGGGAAAACTTCAAACGCTTTAGAAAAATAATGTTTGATGACTTTTAAATTTAAGGAAAGCCTGCAATACTGGCTGCATTGAACAAGAAAATAGCTTAATTCCATACGTAGTCATTGTTTAGAAGAAGGCACTTACAATAATGCTTATCATTCTTATATTTTACAAAACCGTTAAATAATCACTTGAATCTCAAAAAAATTGTAAAATCAATATTTGATGTTATCTAGGGTTATCCTTAGGTTCTTACGCTTAATATTCCATTTGTATATAATTTTAGAGACTATATTCCTCAGTGCGTTAGCATCAATAGATTGTGAACGAAATTACTTGCCAATAGCAAGTATATTGTATCTGATTGTGAACGAAATTACTTGCCAATAGCAAGTATATTGTATCTGATTTAACTGAGAAGTGTGCCTATGTGATCACCGTTTTGCATTTAATAAGTTCCATTTTATTGGACTTTTCTTTTTGAATATTGGTTTTTCTTCAAATGCCCAATTCGATTTATTAAATAGCCTTAGCGATTGCAGTTCATGTAAAAGCCTGCTCTTTCTCAAAATGGTATGCTATACTTGCATAAATATGTATAAATGATTTTCGTAATTTCATTTTTTTTCAGGATATACTGTATTTTCTAAAATATTTTTGCACGATTACGCAGTATATGCTCTCATTGTATTTCAAAATCCCCTCTGAAATGCTAAACTACGAAATTAAAAAATTTCATTACGCTCTTCACAATATCCAAACAATGTCGTCTTATAATCAATCAATAACATCAATAAAGTTTCAATACAATTTTGTATTATACTTGAGTATAAGATTAGCTGATACTTAAAGTACATACTTGACAATTATCAGAAATGCTTGCAAATACGTAATACAGTATTTTAATTGGCAGGTTGGGTTGTTCTGATTTGGCATTAGATAATGTGATCCTTCATATTTGACAAATTACAGACAGATTTCAAGCAGCAATTCTGCAAATTTGCCATTAAAAGCTACACATCAACAATAGTTTTTTTAGTAATGCAGGAGTGACCTTAACCCTTTCGATTCGAACGGGAACAATAGTTCCCGCTAATGTTTACATGAGCCTACTGGGACCTAAAATTCCCAAGTGAAAGGTCTAATGGGATACATAGGTCCCGCCATTATTATGAAAGAAGCTTTTTATAAAATCATAAAAAAGTCATCTGAGGTTTTAAATAGAGCCTACTAAATATGCATCTTACAGTTCTTATAATAAAAATTAAATTACCTAGGTTCCGACTTGAAAGGGTTAAGGCCACTTAGAATAAAACCAAATTCAAACTATTGATAAACTTCTGATTGTTGTTTGTTTGTTATAACCTATTTTTTAAAGCTTTTTACTGAATACTTGATAATTCGCATTTCTAAAAAAAATTTATATATATTCTTTCTATAACAGTTTTGGAATAATATTTTAAACTGCCCTCCTTCGTTTCAACTTTTCAATAGCAGTTCATTATTATGTTAACGCTAGAATAGTACATTGAATATGTTGATATGCAGTGGTTTCCATTTAATATGTTATGTTTATAATGCGTTGCTTTTCTGTCAACAAGTTGTATTTTTTATTTACATGGCATATATTATACTCTTTCGTGTTAATATAAGATTCATTCCGTTGCTATAAATGCAGCTTTATTGAATTTTGTAAGTTTTCTTAATGCCTTCTCAGTGTGTTTATCCATTTGTTTATAAGATAGCGTGCTTTTTCTCAAAAATCTATAATATAGTCGAAGGTGTGAGTTATGATTTCTTAATAGACAGAATACATTAATTATGAATATTGCATTCGAATTCGGTTGTTTTTTTTAGTATTTTCGATTGTTTAACTAGGTAGTTCCTACAGAAATCATTATGAACGATGATGTTGACAATCTTTCAAAAGAGATTGATGCCATTAGTGATTTACTAACAAGGAAAAGAAAAGTATTATTAGCACTTCAGACTATAGAATGTTCCACCTCAAATTCCGAAGAAGGTAGTTCGCTTGTACTCATTTTTTTGTTTATTATTATTTAGACTCTTGTTGTACCAACCCGCGAACCAACTACGTTTCACGGAGTGATAGTCTCATCCAAATGTGTACGGAAGATGTCAAAATGTTAGAAAATGAAATCCGCTCTCTGGAATTCAAGCATGATAATTTGTGTAAAAAACTAAGTAATCCTTTTTGTTTCAATCACTTTATTTTCTTTTGTTTCAGATGCATTGTTAGGTGAAGAGACGCCTACAACTCCAGTGAGTCCACCTGAAGTTGTTATTCAGGGGGTTTTCAGTGACATATCACAAACAGAATCCGCCTCTGCTGACAGAATTCCATTTTTCACTGTTAAAACGTCACAAGGAAATTCCAAAATACATGTAATTTTTTAATAGTTTTATTAAATATTAGAATTGAATCAGTTCTGATTTTAATTTCTTAATGCATCGTTTGAAATTTTGTATTAATTTTGGTGAATTTGCGATGAACTTTTGGAAAATGAGTAATTCAGGCATGAATGCCTTCTTGTCTCGAACATATTACCTAAATGCTTTAGGAAGTATCTTTGCCGCCAAAACAAGCATAGCTAAATATCCTTACATTACTTTCATCTCACTTTACAAAAAATGTATTACTTTACCTTGGTCGTTTAATTTTTGCCGCTTGATATTTTGTCATCCGTAAATTATTCCCATTAGACTGTCAAAATACTATGCTTTATCGGATTTATTTTTAGGCGCGTTCCGGCACAACTGTGTACACTGCACTTGACAGAACATTGAAACGCAGAGGATTGGATTTGCGAAATTTCACAGCGCACTTAGTTCGAAATAACAAAACTTTGGATTGGAGAAACATTGATTCAATGGAATTGGTTGGTGAAGAAGTTGAAATTCGCCACTGCAAATTTTCAGTAGCCATGCCTACACCTCGCGTATGAAATTTGCAATGCTTATACATAAGTGAGAAAATGAAATAATAAAGTATGACGTTTCTTTGTCATCTAGAAAACCTTATACGATCAATCTCTGTCAGGAAGGTTTTGTAAGACATTTCACTATTACATATTATGTCATTGATCTCTTAAAGAACTTGCAAGGATTTTTAAAAGTTTATTCCCAACGTCGATTTTTCAATAGAAAAATTGAAAGTGTCTATTTCAAACACCTTTACATTTTTTGGGTCATAGTGTTCCGCAGTACAACTTCAATTAACATCTTTCGTTAAGAAAGATTTACAGAGTTAATTAAGAATTAGTTATCGTGCGCTATCGAGAGACAGGTCTTTGTCATCCAAGGTTCTTAAGCTTTTGACATCGCCGCTCAATATCACTGACCACAGAGGTTCCTTGGATTCTACCACTTTTGAAAACTTATTTTTTAATTGACGAATGCGTTTGATTTGTCATTTTTTTATTTATCAGTTTTGATTTTGTGCATTTTGGGATTGAATCATATTGGAAAATTCATTTCCTTAAGACATAGGTGAGATAGGACACTACTAATGGGTTTTCAATAATTTAATTATAGATGTGGCATTCGACCCGATACTGTATTTACCCGTGTATAAGCATCCCATTTTTCGACGAAAAATTACTCCCAAAGCGGCATTGCGGCTTATCTACGGAAAAACTTGAAAAACATCTCGCCAAGATACCTAATTTGCATATTTACGGCAACAATAAGCAACTTTTACGGAAAGAATTTGATAGTCATTTACTTTTAATGTTTTGTTGGCTCTTAAAAGAGCCATTTTATTTGTTTGAGTTATATTTTCCCATTCAGTAGTTCTTTAAGCTTGTTTATCATCGATAGCTTGACAACAATATATTTGAACCAATAATAAGTGGTTATCTGCGATCCTTTTGTTTTACTTTTTGTGATTAAAGGCGGTCGAAGTTTAACAGATCATTACCTGTGAAGGCAACTCAACAATTAAGAGTAATTCAACATGTAGTAATAATCATGTCAACAGAAAGAGGTTCACCACGTGCATCGTTATCGGCACACTTAAAACTCCACGTCATGATGAAAAACTCAAACTTGCTCCAAAAGACAAACGTGCAAATCGATATCGTCTACTGGCATATCCTGAACTTGAGAAAGATCTAACGCAGTGGTTAAGTGAAAAGAGAAAGTCAGGAGTCGCTGTTTCAATCAATGTAATGCGACTAAGGGCACTATCAATTTGTCAGAATACTAACATTAAGGACTTCAAAGCTTCTGTACTCTGGTGTAATTCATTTCTAGAACGTCATGGCTTCTCAATTTGTCGACGGACAATAGTTGCACAAAAATTGCCTCAGGACTACGAGGACAAACTTATCAGTTTCCAACACAAAAAGGAAATAACACAATTACGAGTTACGATATATTGGAAATGCGGATCAGACACCAATGACATTTGACATTGTTTCGCACTCAACTGTTGACAAGGAGGGATCAAAGACTGTGTAAATATTGACAACAGAACATGAGAAAAATCGATTTACAGTTATGCTAACGTGTCTCGGAGATGGTAATAAATTACCATTATACGTCGTATTTAAGTGCAAAACACTTTCGAAGAAGATTACATTTCCAATGGGGTAATAGTGCGATGGATGGACGAAGCCATGATCAAATACTGCCTAAAAACTGTATAGTCTAAAGTTGGTGGTTTACGTAAAACCAACGTAACGTAGTTGACCACAGAAACGGCAGTGATCCCTGGAGGCATGACAGGAATTCTTCAGCCCCTTGATGTTTGTATCAACAAGGCTTTCAAGGACAGAATGAGAAAGAAATGGCATAACTGGATGCTGGAAGGAACACATACACTAACGCCAACTGGTAGAATGAGAAAAGCGGACCTGAACATCATTTGCAAAAGGATCATCGAGTCTTGGAATGATATCCCAAGTAAACTTATTTCAAAATCGTTGTGAAAGTGCTGCATCACCAATGTGCTAGATTGAACTGAAGATGACGATGTTTGACAGGAAGACAACGATTGTGATCCATTCAACGATGAAGTCGGCGGAGATGATCTGTACTATGCTGAAGAACTTGAGCGAGAAGGTGCCTAAATAGATAAAGATGCGCACGATAGACTATTTGGAGAGAGCGATAAGGAAGAATTTGATGGGTTTTAAAATGTAATTATTGAAGATAATACAGTACTTTACTTTTTACAGTTATTAAATTATTAAATACACGAATCGGACTTAAAATTTTACTTCAAAGATGTACGAAATTAATGTTTCATTGATTCAGTGCTTGTGGATTTTTATATTGCTCAAAACACTTTTTTCTTAAAAATATTCCAGACTCGGCTTATCTACGGATGCGGCTTATACACGGCTAAATACGGTAAGTAGAGCAGTGATGAGTTGGGTTCAGTGTTGGAACCGTGCCGTGTTTTATATAGTGCTTACCCATTTTACTGAAAATTTCTTTCCATGCTTGTGCCCACATTAAAATGTGTGATTTTTTAAATTTTTTAATTTGAATATTAAAATCATCGAAAGTATTGTTTCTTGGACAATATGTTACACTATTGAAACATTTCATGCGCAGATTATAATCTAAGATGCCTTTTATATTCGAGCCGAAAAATGAAGACCCAATCCCAAGACTGGTTGGGGTGGGTTGAATCCTGAATAATAAGCATTGCTTCACTTGTATTCACTGCTTATAAGTGTATCACTTACGTACTACAGTATTGAATTTATTAACATTGTTTTGATTTCTGTTTCTTTACACCATTGTGTAGTATTGAATGTGCGTGCCTTTTATACACATCATTTAGTGACTATCCTGTAGAATCTGTGCAGGATTCATTGGAACAATGACAATGCCCCTCTTCCCCGCCCTAAAAATGTAGACTTAATGTGGTTCATCTTTTCCATTCTCCTCTAAAGTGAGTTTAATTAGGTGTACAATGATCATACCTTCATTCGCAAGACATTCCTACGTTTCACTGAATGTGATGTTTGCCATCGCTTCCTATTCTCGGGTGTACGCTGTTCCCGCTGTCTGATAAAAGTTCACAAAGGCGATTGCAGCAATAACGTCAATCGTTCGTGTCATAGGCCGGATGAGTACTCTCTAATGCCTTTACTACCTCTTAGCAGAGAGCGTTCGTGCTCCGAACCAAACGTCTCTCTCAATGCTGTTGCAAGTCAAAAGGTTGGAAACAAATTTATTAATGCTCTTTTCAACACAGTATCGTCTAACTGCTAAAATTTAGCCTGCCCATAATCAATAGAAAGAAGATTGTGATTATGATCTTTTAGACGAATGCTGTGTCGCCAGTTATTCCAGATTCTCACTCCAACAGAAAAAAACCCCGCGGAGCACTTACTCAAACGTCTGCGCCTAAGGTTCGAAAGGTTTGTCATGTTCATTATTGTATTTGATTTGTTCTCCCTACATTAAACGCTCTAAATCGAATGGTTAAATAAGGTATTTAAAATGCAAATTACGAAATGAAGAGAATTTTGGAGTCATTTACAAGGAACAGATTTTCCATAAAAAAGCAGTTTCCATTTAGAAAATTATGAGACGAAAATTGGAATAGGCTAAGGTTGTAGATAAATAGAGTTGATCAAGATATTTGACTGCTAATATGTTGCTTACAAAATTGGTATTTAAAAAAAGAATCGAGTGACTTTCGATAGAGAACTCCGTGTGAGTTTATTTTAACATTTTATTTTTTTAATTTTTCGGAGAACTCTCGCTGTTTTGGTATGCAACAAAAACTTGATTAATATGATCAAGAAATTATAATTGCCTGTGTTCACCTTACATAATAAAAAATAACAGTTTTTCAATTTGCTTGTGATATTATTGTTAGAAATTGAGAAGTAAAGAGAAAGTTATATGTTTGTTTAATAAAGTTTTACAAATGAATGGGATAAAAGAATTGACATTATGCAACAACTTTAGACTGGGAAAACTTCGGAATCGAACTCAACTGAAGGATGGTGTATTCCTTCCAGTAGCATAGAACTGGGTGCTCGCATTGGTTCTGGTTCTTTTGGGACAGTCTACAAGGGCAATTGGCATGGTGCTGTTGCTGTAAAGAAACTCAATCTCAGTAAAGCTCCTACTCCTGCACAATTAGAAGCTTTCAAAAACGAAGTGGGATTTCTATACAAAGCTCGACATGTCAATGTTTTACTTTTTATTGGTATAAATTCGACATTTTAATCCTGTGTTAATTTAGTATTTTCTCTGGTATTTTGTTTTATTTTTTGAAATTGACCTTGTATATGAAGAAATCGTATCTATAATATTTGTAATATTGAGTAAATGGAATTTTATGTTTTTTATCTTTTAATAGTGTTGCCGTAGGTTCGTGACAATATAAAGTAACTATCCGTCAATTTTTAATTATTTTTATATGATGTGCAATGACGTTCATCTCAAATACTCGTTGTCGCTACGAGTTCATAAGCATATGTAAGCACTGTATTTGAAAGTGACTGTAATTGCGTAAGATCTCACGATCATGCTGTTTGTTCTTTATATCAGCAATTACTCATCGACTACTCATTGCATTTACTCATTTCGCCCACGTCCTTTGGGTTACATTTATTTCGCATTCATTTTCCTTAGTTCTTGCCATTTTCTTTCATTGCCGTCTGGATAGTTTCCATTGTTAAATGAAATGGTACTAGAAATTATATAATTTACTTAAATCACAGTCGTCACATTTTATTACTTATATTTCTAGCAATTTGTTCTAGGTTATACATTTGACAAATATTTGGCAATTGTTACACAATGGTGCGATGGATCCAGTCTTTACTGGCATCTTCATGTCCATGAAACTGAAATGGAAATTTACCGTCGCATTGATGTAGCACGCCAAACTGCTCAGGGTATGTTTTTATTTTATCTATTTTAGTAAAAAAGCAATGAATTGTCTCGTATCGATCAAATTATTTCTGAAATATTAATAAGTCAATATGAATTTCCGATTGAATTCAATACAGTATTGCAATTTTAAAATCTTCCTAATACTTCAAAATGTCTGCATTCCTAGCAGCGAACTCAGATAAATTTCATTCGATTGTTTTTGAAAATATATTATATATCTCTTACAATCGAAAATTTATTGGATAGCTAACAAGAAGAAAAAATGTGCATGTAATGTATATTATTTCGTTTATAAGTAGTGATACACCTCAAACCAAAATGGCCTTCTACTCATTTTCGAAAATGACTGCGATTATAGCGAGTTTTTGGTTCATTAATAACTACTTTAAAAACCCGTTTTTTCAGAGGCGCTTTAGGTTACCAGCAAAGATATAATTTTTTAATGTTTTTTTCTTCAAATATAACTCAAACAAATAAAATGGCTATTTTAAGAGCCAAAAAAACATTAAAAGTAAATGACTATAAAATTCTTTCCGTAAAAGTTGCTTATTGTTGCCGTAAATATGCAAATTAGGTATCTTGCAGCAAAACATGGTACCCCTTCCAATTTCAAAAATTTTCGGCTATGGTGAAGCGCTACCCTTCATATATGAACATCTAAAACATTATTTCATTCTAATCTATGTGGACTCTGTAACAGCCTCCATAAAAAATTTCGAAAATCCAGTTGATAGAAATCACAGAACTGCAGAGGCGGTTTGGGTTACCAAAATTTGAGGCCGGAAGCGTTTTGGGTCCAAAAATCTTATTAATAAAAAATTATATATATATATATATATATATGGGCTCTAGATAATATGGGATTTGTATCCACCGCCCGCACTTTCCGATTTTCCATAGTATCCAGAATATTTTATTTTATCCAAAAAAAATTTTACTTTGCGCACTTAGAAAAGGGGTCTACTTTCTTATGTATAGGTTTCAAGTTTTTTGAAAATAAATTTTGCATCCGTATCCAGCGCTCTCCGGATAGTATCTTGCGCCATATCCAACGCCTTGTAGATATTTTAAAATTGTTTATCCAAAGCCCGTATATATATATATATATATATATATATAATATAACACAATGTAGAAACAATATAACACCATGTAGAAAGTAAATAGTTAATTCAGAAAAACTCACTAATATTTTGCATGTTCGCCATTATTGGCCAAACACGCAGCAATGCGATTTGACATTGACTCGACCAGCTTTTTACAATAATCATCAGTAATCTCTGTGCACCATACCACTTTAATTTGCTCCTTCAGATCGTCGAGTGATGTGCATTGGCACTTCCTCAGTCAGTTTTTGATGTGATGCCAGCAATTTTCTATGACGCTGAGGTCTGGGGAGTTTCCCGGCCGTTTCTCAAGCAGCCGAAAGTCTTGTGATACAATCCACTGTTTCACAACTTTGGCGCTATGGCAAGGAGCACTATCTTGTTGTAGTACAGATGTTCCGCGAAGCTGCATAAACATGGGAACTTTCTCCTGATTTACTTTGAGGTAGGCCTTGGCTGTGACTGTCTTGTTGTGATTAACAAAATGCAGACCAGCACGCCCATAGGGTTAGGGTTAGGAACCAAAATCATCACAGAAGGTGCTGAGCGGACAGTTTGTTGTGTGTTGAATTTTTGGTTTCTTGGTCGTCGAACGTGTCGCCGGTATGATGTAAACTGGCAAATCTTGGATTCTCCACTAAACATTACTTGATGCCACATCTCAGGGGTGAAGTGTTATAATTGCCTGCAGAACGCAACCGTCTCGAATCTTCTTTGAAGACAATCGTGGTTTGGCTGCCGGTTTGCACGATGGAAGGTCAAAGGAAGTATTCAATCAACGCCAAATGATGCGTGTTGATACATTCTGCACTACTGCGCCTAGATTTGCTTTGACTTCAGAATCTGAACAGAATGGTTGATTGACAACGTAACAGTGAATGAGACAGTCAGTCTGAGGGTTGTCACTTTTGGTCTTCCAGACGAGTAACACTTCTGGATATCGAAAATACTGACACGCCCATTCTAACAGCTATACCGCGATAATTGTACCCCTCCTTGTACAAGATATGAATTTGAACACGCTTTGTTGGTGAAATTTCACTACCACGGACCATATTTCAAACTATAATGATAGTGCTTGTTCAGTGAAAATGTATTGTGTGTAAATCTAAAGTTGTGGTAATTTGATTGGCTAATTTAATCTGTTGTAAATTCTAGGAAAAAATTTGGAATTCCAGGGATTTTACGAAGTTTCCAGGAAATAGCATAAAACACGCTTTAGACAGGTTACTGTTCCCAAACTTTTGGTCAGTACTGTATATACATATATATATATTGTGGCGGCAGGTACCGGTTTCTTGGTATCGGCCAGTTCAGTTTTCGTGTTTACTAGTTTAACCAGTTATTTGTACGTATTGTCGAGGTTTACTGTAAATAAAGAAATAGTCGCGTTCTCTTATTCAGTGCACTTCCGTGCACCCTAGCGATGCTACAATATATATATATATATATATATCATGTTTGAGATTTTTCCTTCCCCGATCTCAACTCAATTCGTATTGAAAACATGAACTCTAAGGCTAATATCGATGTAATTTTGCATTGTTGCGGTATAGCCACCCTAAATTTAACAATTAATTGAAAAATAATACAGCAAAAGTAATTTGCAAAATGTACATTGGGCAATGTTATTTACTTAATTCCCATTGAATGATTGCTCAAGCTTCACTGTTTTAAGAATTGATCGTGATCTCCACCTGATGTAGCACTAGTGGTGGTAACGAACCCAGACCATTTCCGTTCGAAAGCACGTTAACATCAGTCAAATATGCGACAGATTTCGGATTCATTGAACTTATCCATTGGGATTTTTATAAACCCAATGACTGAAAAAATGTCCCAATTCCAACGCCAATTTTGATGAATATATAAGTAATTGTACACGGGCTTATTCTTTTGGAATTTCTGCCAGGTTTTTAGAAAGCCATCATATCGTTTTAGATGTTTTTTGTTTAATTTCTATAACCGCTTTTAAAAGATCGACTAATTTACAGAAATAGTAGCAATTTTTCAGCCTGAAAATCGTGTATGTATCAATGATTTGGTCGTTTTATTATGCGTATTCGTATAATTTTTCTTAATGACAACATAATATAACCAATTTGATTTGCTGGTGCCGAAAGTAAGTTTACGTTTACAAAGTTATTGTTGATGTTTAAATCCATGAACATCAGGCTTGCCATTTTTGGGAAGTTCGAAAAGAAAACATTCATGGTAAAATCTCGGCCGTTCCAATTAGATAAACGGGTGCAATGTTGAAATCATGTCTAACCTATATAACTACATCTGCTGTAGCACAAATGTACAATGTAAATCACTATTTTCTATATAGATTGTTACTAAAATATCATTTGTTGCGTTAGTATGGTCAAGCCCGGATCATCAGGTGCTACTCTTGAGCTCAAATCAATATCTAACATACTATTAGGACAATGCATTCACTTCAAGTGATCCTTGCAATTTTCCGCAAAATCGATGTCTCGACATTACGAATAAAGAATAGCAGAATTGCAAAGAATCGCAACATCTATGATCATCATGCTGAGAGTTGATTCCCGAATATATTTGGTAATTCAGCATCATGTGTCAATAGATACTCCAACATCACCTACAGCAATTAATTCACTTGGATTCATTCCATTAAACTTGGAGGAATAAAGGATGCCAATTTTGGATTTTTCATTAAGTGAATCTTCATTTTATAGAGGCATGCTCTCAATTGCATTTTCACTTTCTTCAAAATCGTTGTTCTCTAACGAATCTAATAAACGCAGAGATATTTAGTTAAATAGAATATATTATTGGATTTACTTAATGCTGTATATTATTCAAAATGGATGAAGTGATTGATATGCAGTTTTACGTAATCCAAGCGGAAATTTAAATTATCTACAAAGCATTGTGCATATGTTTCTGACACTCATTTTTCTGGGTTATAAAGCAATTTAGTCCTTCTTCCAGTTCAGATATTGATAACTTAATATTTTTCAAAGTTTTCTTCGAAAATGTGACTTGGTTCGACTTAATTTTTAGAACCTCAACAAGTTTTTCATATGAAGTATTTTTCTCATCACAAATTACTCGTACTAATTTCAGAAGATCTGATTTTGATTCAATATCACAGTTGCTTACATTCATCTAAGTGTTTATAGGACTCCTTTTCGTGTATTTTCCTTGTTTCATTCCTCAGTTTGTCAAAGGTGTAGTTGATAAAACCTGCCAAGACTTCCTTACATTGTGTAAAAGTTTCCGCAGAAGTTTATTCAGGCTCAATAGACGTTTCTTGTCATCTTGTCCGGCATTTTCAATTTTCATCCCAGTAATTTGGGTTTAGAGTTTGTGTACATCATCAAAAAAGAACAGTTTATTTCAGCTAAAGTTACAGATTACGACCCGTTTCGACAATAGTCTTATCAAGTAAAAGTTTACAATAATTGTTTACAGGATATTTATGTAAAAAATTTCTAATTAGCACCTGTTATTAATTAATAAAACAATGCATGTATGGCACGTTACAAAGGTAAACATATTTAATAAAATTTCAAAATTATTTGACTTCTAGTCAGTTTGTTAACCTTGAGGATGTTAATAGCTTCTTCAAAGATTTTTGAGAACACCAAACAACCTGCTTTTTCAGCTTAATGTTCATGCCAACAATATAGAATAATTTAATTACCTTTCTGTATTTCAAATTTCTTCGTGACACGTTCTTACTAAGACAGATTTTAAAATTTGATATCGTGATTGCACTTTATTTACGATTTTCATAGGAATGGATTATCTACATGCACGCAACATCATTCATCGAGATTTGAAGTCCAACAATATCTTCCTCCATGACGACATGATGGTGAAAATCGGAGATTTCGGTCTAGCAACTATTAAGAGCAATTGGACTGCGGGGGAAGATCGTCAACCTCGGGGCAGTATATTATGGATGGCACCTGAAATTATATCATTCAAAATTTCAAATCCCTATAGCTGCCAGAGTGACGTATATGCATTCGGGATTGTAATGTAAGTAACATCAATGATACAGACCGTCTATACATTTATCATTGTAGATACACCTTATATACAACTTTGTTTAAAATCCGTGTTTGGTGGGAATAAGTGCCAGAAATAAAGCGAAACATTTTTATCCTATATACTTTTCTAATTTCATTTTTTTATTTGCGTATTTTTAGAAAAACGATCTTTTAGAAAATGTTCATTCGTTGGACTTTGTCTGAATAGATTTTATCAATTTTTACCTTTTTGTTATGACTAAAATTAGGCGCCGTTTGATAATTCCTTGAATAAGCAATTTTAGATTTCAAATTTTATTGACTTGAAGGATTTGTTTAGGATCAAGAACTGCAATCAATGTAGATTATTTTTTATTTAAGTTTGATTTTGATTGATTTGTTGCCTTTTTGATAGAATGCCAATGTCCTTCATAAATGTATACACTTCTCTTGCAACCATTTTTTTCAATAATTATAGCGCTTTAGCGAATCAAATTCAGTTTCAAAATAAGCAAAATGCCCTCGATGATGTTAGTAGGCTTGTTCTTCAAACAGACCTTTAAAAAATTATTTTCTTTATTCGGTCATATAAAGGCATGATTACTTATATAGACGTAAAGGTTGTGATCGCAAAACATTCCAATATTAGAGATTTATGTTTATTAGTCCTACCAAATAGAAATTAGTGTCTTGGTGCTGGGTTTTGTTAATACTTTGAAAAGCAAAAGTATCTTATATGCAATCAATTATTTTTTCATTCAAGTAATTTAAGTATTTCAAATTGAAATCCTCAAAAAATACTGATATATTTATTTTTAAAATTTCTCAAATCTTTTGTTCATGGGTTCTTTAATTGTAAGAGAATTAAGATAAATCTCCTCAAGACCCTCTTTAAACAAGATATCCTAATTTAGTTAATGGAACTCACTTTGAAATATTTTTGCTTGGATTATAGCAAACGTTAATTAATTCCTTGTTATTAGAGATTCAAAAAGTTGACGCTTCAATTCTAAATTTTCCTTACGTTTTCATTTAAGAAACTTGTGAATAATATCATTGACCCACCTTCCTTTACTCATCTATTTTTAAAGTGAAAGCATTAATATATAGAATATTTAAATAAACGGCATCATTTCGGCTATTACATTTATAGCATTGTTTCCCAATTCAATCATTAGATTATAAAAAATCATTACGATTTAAAACTAAGCTTTTTGTATTATAATGTAAAACTTAAAATATTCTTTGTAGTTGCAAATTTTATTCTGTATCATATGCAGAGACGAGGGGACCTGGATTAATTTCAACGTCTCCAGAAAACAATAATATTTCTGCTAATAGAGCTCTTAAGTGCTCCAGTAACAAATCATGCAATTTAATGGCCTAATGCATCTTTAGGATAATTTGAGGCTTATAATTTTTTAAAGATTGATAGGCAATGTTTCGCTGTAAATGCTCTTTAGTAAACTTATAAGTAAAATCATTAAAATACATAAACCTTTTTATTACATTATTGGTAGGAACTTATTGAGAGATTAGGAGTAGATTGCGTGTAGAACAAGCGTAGTTGGCAAGGAGAGTAGGATGTGTGTACTTGATTAAAAGATGGATGAAGAAATTGGAGAGTGGTTAATTAGGATACACCCAGGTGAGAGAAATTAATTCCAAGATTTACGAACAACGAAATCTTTTGAAGACAAAATTGACTGATTTGTTGTTCAATGACGAGATTTCTTTAAAGATTTGGGTGGTGATATGCCTGTGGGATTTCAAGAAAGTAGATATGACCTGGAGTGAATTTGGCACAGATTTGATGAATTAGAATCTTTAGCTTTTCCTTGAATATTTGAGAGTTAGAAGTGCTCAGAGTATCAATAATAGCAGTGTTGATGAAGTAATGTATGGGTTTTGGATAAAGTGAAACTGTTTCTCAGCTGTTTGGCGTTATGTTCATAATAGTGGACTGAATTTTCTTGATTTAAGTGAAGAGTGAAAGAGCGCACATGTTTTACAATACAGGCCTATATATGGGTGGTGGCTCCAGGATTGATAGATTTAGTAGATTGTTCTTGAGTGTATTGTGAACAGACTAGTATCGAACTTCTTGTTCACAAAGATTGCGAGGAGATATTTAAAATAGTCAAATTTGCGAAAATGTTCCAACCTTTGAAAGAACAGAAGATCTGTTTTAATAAGGTTTTGCATTTCTGTAAAATACGTAACTTCAGTCCCATCAAATATGGGAAACGATAGTTACATTTATGTTACACGTATTTCACATTGAATATCATATCAATTGTATTAAGATGTTCTTGAGAAAAATGGGTTTTTCATTGTGTAATTGTTCTTTCTATTATCATGTTTGTTGCTTCTCAGTTCAAATATATGTATGCAACTTTCATTTTTTCTATAAACTGACTCATAAACCTATGATTTTAGTCATTGCTAGTTACCTGACTTTGCCTCTCAATGCATCGAATCCCATTTATGTTTCTATTTGAATAACTCAAAGTCAATGTTTGCATTTGTAACCAGCACTTTCTGTGGTGACGACTAAATTATAAATATATCTGAAATCTCTGTTCGATTTATATAGTTAATATCATATTTTTCTTAGAATCCATGATTTCTTTTCAATGTGGATATAGAAACTGTCAAATTACGTTAGTATACATTTCATGCAATTATACATGATTTATAGACATTTTATTCACATAAAAGTGCCTATTATGTTATAAACACAAGGCGATTTACTACGGTGTAGGGACTACTTTCTTCAACATCATTTATTAAAATTAAATATTCTCTTATTTTTCAAACCTCGTTTAGGTATGAACTCGCCACAAATGAATTACCGTATAAAGGATTTTCTCGAGAGCTTATTATGTTCAGAGTTGGACGAGGGTTTCTTAAACCCGATTTTAAACTATGCCTGCCTCATGTGCCTCCTCGTTATATTTCCTTAATGAAAAAATGTCTTAGTTTCAAAACAAATGAGAGACCTTTATTTGCAGATATCATCAAAGAATTAAAAGAGTAAGATTCTTTAATTTCATCTAAACTTTATTATATTGTACAATATTTTTTGATTTGCTGACAATTCTTAAAGCAAATATATATCATATTTTTTCTTTGTTAGTGATTGCGATGGAATTGTTTCATGTATACAAATTTTGTTTACACAGTGATGTCATGGTAATATTGATTTAATGACATCTAAAAGAATTGATTCTGAAATTATTAGATTTATCAATTAATGTGTATCCTTAATTCTTATTTAGCTTTTAATATTTTGTAATTGCTACAATGTTTAACAGCTTGATTTCAGTCAATTTTGGGAAAACTTTTTCCAATAATGTCACGATGCTGAAAATGATCTAATGATTGAGTACTCTCCTGAATGGTTTATCACTTTGTTTTAATTAACTAATAGATTGATAGTCTTTCAACAAGAGACTATGTGTTTACAGTACACAATGATGTTACCATGCTGAGAATGATCCCATGATTTGAACACTCATCTGAGTGGTTTATTTTATTTTTATAAATTCATCAATTTATAGTCTTTCTGCAAGAGACTGTTTACAGTACACAATGATGTTACCATGCTGAGAATGATCCCATGATTTGAACACTCCTCTGAGTGGTTTATTATTATATTTTTATAAATTCATAAATTTATAGTCTTTCTGCAAGAGACTGTTTACTGTACACAATGATGTTACCATACTGAGAATGATCCCATGATTTGAACACTCCTCTGAGTGGTTTATTATTATATTTTTATAAATTCATAAATTTATAGTCTTTCTGCAAGAGACTGTTTACAGTACACAATGATGTTACCATGCTGAGAATGATCCCATGATTTGAACACTCGTCTGAGTGATTTATTTTATTTTTATAAATTCATCAATTTATAGTCTTTCTGCAAGAGACTGTTTACTGTACACAATGATGTTACCATGCTGAGAATGATCCCATGATTTGAACACTCCTCTGAGTGGTTTATTATTACATTTTTATAAATTCATAAATTTATAGTTTTTCTGCAAGAGACTGTTTACTGTACACAATGATGTTACCATACTGAGAATGATCATATAATTTGAACACTGTTCTGAGTGCTTTATCCTTTTATTTTAATAAACTAATACAGTCGTGGCCAAGTTTGGAATAATTCTAAAAAATATAGAATATTCCATAATCATGCCTATATTTTTACAGAATAAATGCTAAACTGATATAAGACACATTTATAGCGCTATATTTTTAGTAGATGACTTGCTCATAGTCACAAATTGTTACACTAGTACTTAATATGTCCACTGTTGGCTTTCAGGCTAGACTGGAGTTGGCGTAGCATTGAATGAATAATTTTTTGCATATACTCTGGTGTAATTTCCTTCGTCCAGTCAAGTTCGATTTTGTGTTTGAGATCATCAATGGAGGTTTGATTAAGTGTAGCTACACGATTCTTTTAATATTTCCAACAATGTTCAATGGGATTAAGATCTGGCGAATTGCCCGGCCAGGGCTCTCCATCATATTGAAACATCGTTGTTCGGGTATTGTAAACTTGCGGCTGGGTCAACGTGAGGTCCAGGACATACCTTATGTGATATTTCACTCGCAGAGGCAAAGGGATTTGCATTGGAATAACGACGAATTAAAATGTCTGTTCCAGAGCGTGACTTACTCAGATAATTACCAGTGTCGTTAATGCGCTTAAAGGTTTTGACTGCATTGCATTGGAGCAGCTATAGCTGTAATAGTGTGTCCTTCTTGCCCTATTTGTATTTGCGCCCGTTTTTCTCTTGACAATCCTTTAGTTTTACCCATGCTCAAAATTCTAATTTTTGCTCGAAAATTATCGCAAGTAAACAAGTTTTCACTAAAACAAAGCTACGATTGTTTAAGCCAATCATGTTGGTTAAGTAGATCATATTACCACCACTACTAAAGAATATTGAAGTAGAAATAGTATTTTTCACAATTATTCCAAACTTTTAGCCACGACTGTAAATTGATAGTCTTTCAACAAAAGACTATAGGTTTGCCATTCATAATGGTATATCATTTTTTATATATTCATAGATTCTTATGTTTCAATATATGCCGTTATTTAAATTTTAAATATTTGAAATTGTAAAGACTTTCATCTCAAATGATTTGTTAAGAATGAATAGTACTTAATCATTGAGCAGAATAGTTAGTTTTTTAAATGCAAAAAGCTCAATAAGTGAGCATTTCGAGGTAGAATATAATCAATATAATACTTGCAATACGCTACTGAAAATTACTAACTATAGGATGGTTCTTTAGCACACTTCGTAACCTATCGATGTAACCAGTTGCAACTTGTCCACCATTGAGTAGGCTCATTAAACTAACTTTTAAATGACTTTTTAAGACATGTATGTTTTCTTACCATCTAAATTTTTAGCGAGAATTTACTTGTTTTTCATTAATTATTCTGCTTAGTTTCTCATTGTCAGACATTCATATATTTCGTACGTTTAGATTGAGTGAAACCCAACCAAAAATAAGAAGGAGTGCCAGTGAGCCGATCTTTGGGACTGACCATGAGTTGAATTACGACGATGGGGTCTTGTACGAGACCGGCGCATCTTCGCCACCACGCACTCCCGGCAAAATTACTCCCGATGCGTACTTCAACCCCCATATTACTCACGTTTGAAAATTTTTAGTTCAGTAATGATTCATTTGTGTTCAACGCTTGTATTTGTGGTACAAAGGCAAGTTTGAAATAAACATGTTTTTTAAATTTCATTTATATTTTTGTCAACTTCGAATTCAGTTGCTGTATCATTAGGGTTGGCAACTCTACTTTACAAACAGTCATTGTAGAGTTGTTAAAGTTCAAAGGTGTATTGCAATCGTGATATCAAAAAAGTAATCGAAAGTGTGTTTCTGGAAATTGGAATTATTGTGTAATGTCTTTGCACTATAAATACCAGTATCTAATTGATTCCCTGTATTAACCTTAATTTTTGTTTTAGACATTCTTTCAACAGACACAGCACCAATTCGCAGTTATTTTCTTAAGAAAATAGTTGATTTTTAAATGGATTTTTATCAATTCGTAATTTTGTTTCCTTCGACATACTTCAAATGTGTTGCTTATTGTTTTAGACTTGTTTTGTATATATTATATATATAATGATTTTTTGTAGTTTTTTTATGAAATGCCATTATTTTTGTAAGTTTTATTTATTTGTTGTTTAAATTGCGAAGTTCTTTGCAAAACTGTCAAGAGCTTTTGACAAGATCTTACGAGGCAAGTTGAAGCTTACCCGCACTTTCCAAGAATTTTTCCGAAATATTTTGAAAAACGATGAGCAAGACAAAATTGATTTAGCTTCAACTAGTCGTTCTATCTCAGTTGTACATCTAAATGAATTAGTGTTATGTCTTCGTGGTATTTATAATTTATTGCAGATGCCTTTGCGCTACTATGTGTAGTTAATTTATGTACAATGAGAACACATGTGCTAATTGATTAATTCTATTTTAAAATTGCTCAATGTCATTGGTTTAGGGATTTATAAATCAAAGTTTAAATTATTGTTTTCGAGTTATTATACAAGAATCTTTATTGGATATACAAAACAGAATTATGTTCAAACTACGATTACACTCAAGTTTCCAACATTTCTAAATATCATATTCAATAACCTACATTTCACATTAGTCATAACCACTAGTTTCAATTGGAATGGGGATTTGTGGAATTGTCTGTATAAAGTTAACTGTTTGCAATTAATCGATTTTAACAGAACTGCGCTCAAAAAAAATAGAGAACATTTTCAATCGTTTTTTTGAAAGTTTAATATTTCCACATAGGGGGAGGAAGTTTCATTAAAAATTTTATTGAAAAAGATTGACATCATAAAAAATTTTATTTTAGGAAATGTGAATTGAAGTTGAAGTTTAATAAGTATTGCAGTTGTCAGTATATGAAATGCTTCAATATCGTTATGGAACAAGTTGGACCAGAAAAAAGTTGATTTGCATGGATGTGGAGATGAGTGTTTCACTTATTATAAAATTCGTTGTGCAAATCAAAAACAACTGAAAATTTACTAATATAAATAATAATAGTAAACTTTTATTTTAAAACGGATAAACACATCCATTTAAGTTATAGAAATACTAGATTTTCATTTGAAGAAGGAGCCAATATGGAAATAGAGAAAGTTCTCGTTCAGAGTTGGCTTTTTACTCCAGGGAGCCTCTCACGCAGTCGACTATCTCCATAATGTGAGCGTTGAGGTGGAATATCTTGCAGCACATGATTCTCAGAAGTCAGTATCTGCTGAAGAAGCTTATTATCAACTTTGGTTATGATTTTTTCAATATGGGTATAATTTGATATAATTTTAAGACATAAAGCTTTTTTTGAACTTTATCTAAGAGCAGCATACGGGAGTTTGAGGAACATCCCCAAACTGAACAACAATATATTAGCGAGAGTATAACTAATGCATAGTATAATGTTTGTAGTTCATATTGGCTAAATCCAAGATGTTTCAATTTCAGCAATAAATACAACTTACTAGTAGCTTTTTTGCCATGCTCCTGATGTGATGAGAGAATGAAAGTGCCTTGTCAAAGTACACACCAAGCAATTTCACTACAGATTGTTGTGTGATATCTTGCAACTGAGAAGTTTATAAGTTTCGCAAACTATTGATTAATAACAAACCTGAATTTAATATAAATGTTTAATATATTCTTAATGTATGTTTATTTACATAAGCACAAGAAATGTATAAAACCGTTTGTACTGTCGCGAATTTGTAATTTTTGGGTAAAATTGTATGATTTTCTTCAGGTGTGAATAATTGTTTTAACAATTGCTCTTATCTTAAATTTTGAAGTAAACTTTGAATCAATTGTTACCTATCAGATGTTGTGGTAATGTTGTTGAATATGCTAGTACAGTAAGGGAAAGACTAGGTCCAGTATGTGGTACTTTGTATAGTTTTAATTTTGCAAGAACTGAGTGCAAATAAGAAAAATGTTTAACAGCATAATAAAATGTATTTGCATTAGTTATTCACTGACTTAATACTTGATATTCTTCCGACAAATATGTTAGTTTGATAATGTCTCAAAACAATGGATTGAACAAAAACCTAAGTGGAAGAAATACAAAAATTCTTAAATTGCAAAAATTAATGCCTGTAGGAATGCTCGCGGTATGTGCAATGCTTCACACGGAAAGCCTACGAGTATTTTTATTTTCAACATCAAAATATCATTTTTAAAATGGGATGTTTACTAAATAAAAAAAATCAAAAAATAGAAAAGAATTCAAGGTGAGGTAGTAACTGACAAAGACATTGGAACATATTTAAATGCTTCATTTTGCACCGTAGTGCACGGCTTTCTCTTGCAGGTTCTTGGCTAAGCTTGAAATTATAAAATGTATTCAATCTAAGAAATTAATCTAGTGGTTGCTCCTTGATCCCAAATTGCTAATTAAAAATTGTTAAATTGTTCCAGATATAACAGCTGAACCACTTTGTTACATTAAATATGCATGTACCTAAAATCTGACATTTCCTGCTTAATAAAAGTTGGCAAATATTATTCCATTGTTTGAAAAAGTAGATCTAAGAAATTGTTTAAACCATAGACCTATATTCTTACATCGCCAATTAGTATAATTTTTGAACGACTACTTAATCAAGTTAACGCACATTTATGTAAACATGTATCTCAAAATCAATGTTTTCATATTTTCTACTAATGATACTTTGCTAACAGCTGCGGAAACTGGAGAAATAGCATAAATTTTTAGCAGTTGTATGCTTAAATTTATCAAAGTATGTAAACAATTTTAGAATCAGAACACATGAAAAGTCATACAATATTCTGATAATACTATGTCTTTTAGTTCACATGATTGGTGTTCTCGAAGAAAATTGTACTTCTCTTGCTCAATATTTTACATCATTGAAACTAAGTATAAACGCATTTAAAATTTTGTTTTGTTTAATGACACCTAAATCTATCTAACGATAATTCCACAAAGGCTTTTTATTCTCTTATCTTATCTTATCTTAAACTAGTAACTTATCTGAATAGAGTCATCAAATATATAAACATACAATAATATTATTATTGATTATATATTTTTGATTCCAAGTAGGCTGGTATGTTACTTAGAACAGAATAGATTGATACCAGAGGAACAAAAGGGATGCAGAACAAAGACGAGAGGGTGCAAAAATCAGTTGTTAATAGACCAGGCAGTGGTGGAGAACTGTAGAAGGAAGTAATGGCATGGATAGACTACAGGAAGGCATAAGACAGCATATCACGTAGGTGGATATTGAGGACATTAGAGGCCAATGGAGTTTCACGGAAATGGGTTGAGTTTCTGGATAGGGTGATGGGAAAATATCAGACTGAGATAGACAGATTGAGGATTAGTCGTGGCATATTCCAGAGAGAAAGCTTAGCACCACTCAGTTTGTAGTTAGCTTAATATCTATCACAGAAAAGTTAAAGGAGACATTTTTCTCGAAAACTACAAGTCTCCATGTAAACAATACTGGTCTTCTATCTTATGCGAAATAAAAAAAAGCTTTCTCATTTTTTAAATGCAAAAATAGCTGAATAAGTCCCTAACTTTGAAAGCTAAATTAAAATTCTAAAAAACATAGATTCCTACCTATGAGTTATTTTAATCCCCAGATGTTTGTCACTGACCATCAGCACCTAGTGAAGTCATCACAATTTGGATATTTCTCAAATATTATATTGTACACAATCAAAGTGCTCAATGAAACTGGCTCTTTGTATGAATTAAAAAAGTGTAAACTGGATCAATTTAGTATCAAGATTCAACCACATTACACCTCAACAGCAATCAAACATCATCCAAACATAGTGGCGTGGTTGCCTTAGTCATCATTATTGCTAAGGTGAGCACGTACAAGTACATCAGGATTCTGAATGAAAAACTCAGCATGTTTTAAAAAAATGTAAATTTTTAAATCAGATACTGAGAACTGGTATATCTAGCAGAGGGGGGGGTTCTTAAATCCCTTCCAATCTGCTAATTTTTTCTTCAACATATTAAATTTGCTATATTACATATTTCAAATGATGTTCAAAATGTATTCATAATATTATTGATTTTTATAAAAGTTTAAAATTTTAGCATTTTTTGTAACAAATTTTTAAGAATTTCTGAAATTTTGAATGCTCTTTTGCATTAATTGTTCAGATTTTGTTGTACCAAAAAAATAATTCCCAATTTCATATAAAAACCTAGTAATATTAGGCATTCACCATTACCTTCATCTAAATGTTATTTTACATTGTAGAAGTTTCGATCCAAAACCTACAAAAATGCAACTTCATTACTACATAGAACTTTTATAATCAGCTAAAATCATTCAATTTTTAAATTACTGATTTGCTAAGAATTGCGAGTTTCAAAGTTATTGATATGGAACCCCCCCCCCCCTTCTAGACTTCTTTTTGTATTCTCCAGAAATAATAAATTGTAATTACTATGTTACAGAAAAAATTAATGCTCAAGATTGACCAACCACCTAAGCAAATTATAAGTAACTCAGTAAAACTAGCAGTCTATGTAGAAATATTTCCTTTTCTTGACAGAATTAAAAAATTAATAGATTCATGAGGAAATTATTCGCAACTACTGGTCCTGATACCAGACCCACAAGACATAGGATATGATCAGTATGAAACCAGAACTAAATTTTCAATTTCAAACTGAGACTGGGAGTAATTTGAATTAATATTTGCTGTTACATTTACTTGCAAAACTAAAATATGTCTGTAATACTGTATCTCCATTCAATATTCCATTTTGTTAATAATGCATAATTTTAGCACAAATAGATGATCTATATATAAATATAAATTATAACGCCATAGTAGAAAGTTCGACTAGAACATCAGCAAGAACTTTCCAATTCTTATCATAACATATAATGAAATTTATGAGGATTCAAAACTTAATCAAATTTAGAATGAAAATTACTATGGACAAATCTAGTTTAAGAGCTTCAGTACCCCTATCAGAAATTTCTAGATCCGCCTCAGCCAAGCACATATATACAAATCACATAAATTACAAAAAACAAATCTTTCAGGCTACAGATAAATTTCTATTGTACTATCTTAATACCAAATTATAGTATTAAAGTAGTGCTTAAGCTGGCATGACAACTATCAATGCACTTATAATCAAAATCAAATAAAAGTACTTACTGTTTTGAAATTACTTAGAAACCCAATTTCACACCTATATAATATGTAGTCAAAGTTAGGTTCCATTTCCAGAAGATTTATCAATATATTTTGTCAACTCATTGACACATCATTCATTGAAACCACTATAATTGTCAACACATGTAGTTGTCTAAAAATATTTAATTGAAATTTTTTAATGAAGCTTAAAGTTTAGAATATTACTGTAAGTAAAACTGATATTTTAGCATCTATATTGAAATAGTATTCTGCGTTGTTAGTAGTTAAGACGGACAGAAGCCTGTTCCAATGGGACACCCTGAAGTTTGTGTACCACCTATGACTATTTGCCATGTGGTAATAAAGTAATTTTTATTCAACGCCATCTAGTGACGAAATATTTGACAAAACTAAATTGATCAAATAAATTTTTTTGACGAAATTTCTATTTTTGATTTTTAGGATTTAGGCAAACTAATATTTTTGATATCAAGTTTCAATTAAGGCATGTTTGTAGTAACAATGTTTAAACATGCAACACCATGCTTCAAGGAAAATAATTCATAGATTCAAACCCCAAATATTTTAAATGAAAAAAATTAAAGAATGATGTGTTATTTGCATTAGAGCATCTTTCTAGGCACATTAATATTGATCAAAGCAAATATATAATAAGTAAAAAACAACAATTTCTTTAGCAATTGTGTATAAATTGTAATAAATGTAAAAGTGTACATTACACTACAACTCTGAGTGATGAAGTTCAGCATTGTGCAATTTTCAACCTCTAAAGTTTCCATCTTCATTCTAAAATATGATGGCACTTCCACAATCACCCAGGAGGTGGCCATCAAAAATGCATTAAGCCATTTATTTAGTGTGGTTGGATTTCCCCAGGAGACCTATGGTTGCTATGGAACAGAAGCACATAGTATTTTAGTAAAAAAATAAAATTATGCCTGGTAATCCAAGAGTGTATGTAGAGATATTGCAAGCAGAGTGGTGCAATGTTCAGTTTGCTTTTCAATTACTTCCCAAATTGAGGCTGTCACAACAACATTACCTAAATAGGGTAAAAGTGCAATATAGTGAAAACAAAAAAATGGTAAAGTTCATGTAGCAAATTGTATCTACAGTTCAATGAACAATGATAATATTCGTCATTACTTCATTATTTGATAGGGATGGTGGAGAAAACATACGCAATGTGTATTGGCATGTTAAGAATTTCAAACAGTAGTGTCTAAATTAATGATTAATAAACAAGTCAAATGAGGTGATAGATCACAGTATAAAACACATGACAATTACAAGTTTAAACAAATTTAATTAAAAATGTGTATATACAAACAAACAACGTTTTTATAATAAAGTATATAAT
This sequence comes from Hofstenia miamia, assembly GCA_900660155.1. Classification (NCBI taxonomy): domain Eukaryota; kingdom Metazoa; phylum Xenacoelomorpha; order Acoela; family Hofsteniidae; genus Hofstenia; species Hofstenia miamia. Next base: position 401,456 of record CABFPE010000576.1, read on the forward strand.
AAGGTTAAAATCAGAGAATAATTTGTAGTAATTCATTAAAATAAAATTGATTACTTTTTTAAAAGAAATATCTGTAAAACTAACTACAAATAATATTGCAAAAAGGTGTTAAGAATCAAAACAATATCTGAGATTTAATTATAAAAATAGCTTACCAAAAAGTTTGAAATCTTTCAGGGTAGTTCTTTCATCAATGTGAAATTCCATTATACTGAATGTGTATATTCATATGTTTAGAAAGTTGCATGCTTTCATAGACAATGTCAACATTACATAATTTTTTATCTATATCCCATTATTCAATTGTCAAAATGTAACAAATTATAAAAACAGTACAACCATATAAAATTCCATTGTGCTGCTGTGTGTACAAAGTTGCACTTCTTAGTGATTTATGAATTGATGCCTCTGGTACAATGAAATAAATACTTTTTCAATACATTTTTCTTATCAAATTTAAAAATAAAATATTTGCAAGTCAGAAAAGAAATGTGACAAACGTGGAAAAACCATAGACTGTGTAAACTCAAAGAAAGAAAAACGTCAGGAAAAATGTAAGTTTAAATGTTTTATATATATGACATCAATAAATGTTAATAATCAATTAATGACACTAATAACAAAACAACAATTTTGAAATGTTTAATATAAAATTTCTACTTGCAAATATTTTCTTCTTGAATTTGATTAGAAAAACGTATTGAAGAACTATTTATTTTGTTGTACTAGAGGCATTGATTAATAAATCATTTTACAGTAGTATAGGGGGAATTGAAGCCCATTCCACTTTTTTCTGATTGGTCGAGAGGTGGGTCAAAGCCCATTCCACTTTTTTCTGATTGGTCGAGAGGTTGGTCAAAGCCCATTCCACTTTGACTTGAGACGCCATGGATATTGCTGGAGGTGTTTTACTGACGTCATAATCTGTTGACTGATTAAGCAAGTCAGTGTATATATTCACCCAAATTATCAGATAAAATCATTATTTTTATTCTACACAAATTCTTATGTTTGTTGAAGCATTAGTATCTGGTTCACTTGGCAATCTGTTTGACGAGCTATGTACAACTCCACCACCAGCCTCCAACTATAATCCATTAACACAAGAGATGATGATCACACTGCCTGCGCCTGTAAAAGAAAAACGCAAAGCTCCACACAAGCAAAAACGTCCTGCACTTAATAATAATGTCATTGTCTTACTGAACACAAAGGTACAAGAAGAAGGCAATGATATTTTACAATGCTTACATGATGTAAATTCACAACCATCATCATGTACTTTTTCAATTGTGAGTCCTGCTAGTGAAATTCCAAAAAAAATCTGGTTAACAATCATGGATGCTACTCAGTTAAACACAGGATATGGTGTCGCAGTAAAGATTAGACTAAAAAATGGTGTTTATTATTTTCTGCCTAAATGCTATATCAGTGATAAATACAAGTTTTTGATCAATAAAAAACTTTTTCACAATGATGACTTGGGGGACAGTGCTATTACAAAACATATTGTACTACAGTTTAGTAAATAGAGAATGTATAGTTTTGCTTTCACTCTTTTTCTACATGTACTAGTTTATATGTTTGATAAATTATTTAACAAAAAAACAAAAATGATTATTAGCTACAATGGTTTCACAACAAATTTCTTAAATTTACAATGATTGTTATGACTAGTAAATGGAGATAATAATAATATACTTCGTGGAGTGTTCATGTGGCATACAAATTTATAATAGTCTTTTATACATTCTGTAGAGTTTTCATAGTTTTGTGGATATTGATAACCATAATCAAGTAAATTTTCCATGGGTTAAGAAATTAAACGACTTAAAAACCCGCAGTTCATTCTATCACATGCCCAAAATACTGTATTCTCTCATGTTGATAAATTTAGTAAATCAATAAAAGCCATCATTTGTTCATTTGTTAGGCTTCCTTCTGTAAATGCAATGTGATGGAAATTGCGTTTGTACCAGTTGAAAGCTTTCTGAATGTTGTGTGGGAGACAGGAAAACATTTCCTTTGAATGTTGTACTGTGATTACATATAGTTTTTTATCCAATAAAATTAACATTTCTTTAATATAGTAAATGCTGTTGAAAGCATTTCCACATACTTTGAAAAACACATTAGATTTCATACAAGACATCATGGTCAATAGACTAACAACCAACTATGTGATTAGAAAACTAGCAAGAGATTGATTAATAATTTGTAATCAAGTTAAAACAACTATAAAATTTAATTGGTAATTTCAATGTGTTACCTTACAGACAATTTTGTTCTACTTGCTTTTTTCAAAAAATAATTTGATATGCCACTGATATTTTATTTCCACTTATAATTATAATAATAATAAATGAATGAATATCAATTAAAAGAAATTTAATTTTGATGATTTCATAACCCATTAATTTTTACTTTTGTTTGGAAAAATAAATTACAATTTCATGTTTTGACCAAAGTGTAATGCGCAATTTCACTAACTACTTTTTAAATGGCATGTTTAAAATAAACTATTTGGGTTACAATCATTTTATAGAGGTTTTATACATTATTTTTAATATCTTATACTTTTAATGATAACCAATAAACATAGTTCCTTTAAACACAAGTTATTGTGAAAAAATTTACATTCATAGATGCTCATTATTTTATATTGTAACACTAAAGATTTTGTCAGGTAGACATCAAACTTTGTTTTGCAGTGTTTTGAATTCATTATTTCGGATTGTAACTTACATCAATTTTTCATCTAAACCAATATTTGTCAATGTTTTACCTAACTGTTAATTTAACATGCAATTCACATTCAAATTTAGCAAGAGTGGGGATGAATGAAAATAATCAATGGTTTTAAAAATTAATAATACATCCTTCTCATTATTATACAATAAGAGAGTGTAGAAATGCTTTGTGTTCTTAGTTTCTGCCCTTAGTAAATTTAGTTTTTCCCTTGTGTGTTTAGTTTCTGCCCTTAGTACATTTAGTTTTTCCCATGTGTTTTTAGTTTCTTCCCTTAGTACATTTAGTTTTTCCCTTGTGTTTTTAGTTTCTGCCCTTAGTACATTTAGTTTTTCCCTTGTGATTTTAGTTTCTGCCCTTAGTACATTTAGTTTTTCCCTTGTCATATTAATTTCTACCCTTGTGTTTTGCAAAAATATATATTAATGCATTACAACAACTATCTACATTTATTCACATGATATTAAACTATATTCCCCACAATGTCTGTGATCAAAGAAAATTAACACTCTATCACCTTCTTCAATGCCTCCATCAATAAGGGAAAAGATTTTTGAAATAACAAAGTCTATTGGAAATCCTTCCACATGAATTGTATTGATATTTTTCTTTAAAATTTCACCTGCTTCCATTGTATGTGGTAGACTTGCTCCAGGTGAATTGAAATTCGTAGTGTCAATGTCTATGTGAGGGTTTAGACCCCAACAAGTGTTGCAAGTGCATTGGGCTGGAGATTCTCGAAATTGGATATGCAAAACTCTGTCCCCACCTATTGATACACTTTCATGGTTAATAATCCTTTCAATGTTCTTCAAAATGATCATCTTTTGCTTGACAATTGCAAATTCATGTAAAACCTACTCATAGCTGTGTTTAAGATATTGATTGCTGGTCATATTCCTGAAAAATAGTGAATGATTGTGTTGATACCCATTCAATTTATACACATAGACATTTATGCAAGCAATTGATTCATGAATAATTCTTTTTCTAAAATATGTGTTTTATTTCTAGGATTTAGTCAAGAGTTCAATTTCTATGGATTTAAGAATTTAATAAATTGACAGATTTTATGTCATTTGTTTAGTAACAAACTCTTCTGTGAAAATTTAGTTAGTCAAATATCAACTTTTACCATGATATTTACATTTTTCATTGAAATCTATTGTTGGAAAATGTAATAAAATTCTTAAATATACAATACTTTGTGAAAATCATATATTTTTAAATGATAAGCAAATATTCATGAAGATGTTTGAAGAGAGTATGTAAATAAAAACATTGGTGAACTTTTCATCTGTCAATCAAATTATTTTAGCAGCACTTATTAAAGAAATCTATTCATTCAATTATTGAATTTTGCTATAATCAGTCTTGTTATTGCCCCATTTCAATGTTTTTTAAAAATGTCTTGTTCAAGCAACCCACAAGAATTTCTTTCTCAGTGGAACTCACAGTTTTCTGAAATTATAGAAGCAAATCTCTATAAAGATGAGCTCATCTTTTCCTTTGACATGGAGATGTAAGTGTTATCCTATTTGATTAGCAATGGGTGTATACTTTACACATAATATACACTTTCTCTCACAAAAAAGTAACTAGATAGTAGAACTTTGTGAGTTATGATGTAATTGTCTTTTTCATTGAAGTGTATACCCCACTTAATAACAAACATTTGTAAAAGTAGCAAGTTTCATGTATTATTCTAATGAATTACAATTTTATTTGGTAGACTTGCTCCAGGTGAATTGAAATTCGTAGTGTCAATGTCTATGTGAGGGTTTAGACCCCAACAAGTGTTGCAAGTGCATTGGGCTGGAGATTCTCGAAATTGGATATGCAAAACTCTGTCCCCACCTATTGATACACTTTCATGGTTAATAATCCTTTCAATGTTCTTCAAAATGATCATCTTTTGCTTGACAATTGCAAATTCATGTAAAATGTATTCATAGCTGTGTTTAAGATATTGATTGCTGGTCATATTCTTGAAAAATAGTGAATGATTGCATTGATACCCATTCAATTTATACATATAGACATTTATGCAAGCAATCAATTCATGAGTAATTCTTTTTCTAAAATATGTGTTTTATTTCTAGGATTTAGTCAAGAGTTCAATTTCTATGGATTTAAGAATTTAATAAATTGACAGATTTATTGTCATTTATTTAGTAACAAACTATTCTGTGAAAATTTAGTTAGTCAAATATCAACTTTTACCATGATATTTACAATGTACATTGAAATCTATTGTTGGAAAATGTAATAAAATTCTTAAATATACAATACTTTGTGAAAATCATATATTTTCAAATGATAAGCAAATATTTATGAGGATGTTTGAAGACAGTATGTAAATAAAAACATTGGTGAACTTTTCATCTGTCAATCAAATTATTTTAGTGCTGCTTATCAAAGAAATTTATTCATTCAATTATTGAATTTTGCTATAATCAGTCTTGTTATTACCCCATTTCAACGTTTTTTAAAAATGTCTTGTTCAAGCAACCCACAAGAATTTCTTTCTCAGTGGAACTCACAGTTTTCTGAAATTATAGAAGCAAATCTCTATAAAGATGAGCTCAACTTTTCCTTTGACATGGAGATGTAAGTGTTATCCTATACTCATGATTATTTATTATTATTATTAATATTTTTTACATTTTGCTTAAAATTATATTTTTAGTTTTGACATACCATCTGAACAAATGAATTTACCTATGATGGAATTTGAGGAATGGTCCGAAAACTTTGAAGCTCATGTTGATCAAATCATGGCGAAATATGATGATAACCAGTTTGGAGCTGGTGCTAAACCAAACACCTCTACATCTACAATCAACAATGATATTCTGTGAGTTTGTCTTATTATTCAAAATTTATGTTTATTAAATGTTGATTAGCAATGGGTGTATACTTTACATATAATATACACTTTCTCTCAAACAAGTAACTAGATAGTAGAACTTTGCTAGTTATGATGTAATTATCTTTTTCATTTAAGTGTATACCCCACTTAATTACAAACATTCATAAAAGTAGCAAGTTTCATGTATTATTTTAATGAATTAGAATTATTAATTTCACGAGTTGTGTATAGTTTGTGATTAATTACAGTGTGTGCATTGCTATTAATTTTATTTTACAATGTGTTTTCATCTCTACATGTTTTAATTAAAAATGGAGATTATTATTAAGCTTAGAGAATTATTATTTTACACAGTGTGTGTGTGTTTATATTGTTCACACACATTTATTTAAATGCTACATATTTTTTATTCAATTGTTTATATTCTCCAAAAATGTGTATTAAACACCATTGGTTTTTACTTGATTGTTATTGCTAATCTATTTTATACGAATCAACATGTGTTAATCTCTTATTTGAAATTTAGTAATTGA
>CABFPE010000576.1:411149-455252 GCA_900660155.1 Hofstenia miamia
TGCATTTAAAGTTTGTGCATGTTACAAACTTTCTATTACAGATATATGGTATACACAATGTTGGTGTTGAAAAGGTTTTGCAAATGAACCCACATGGAGGATTGATTGGAATTGATAATTTGAGGTTACACTCACTTTAGAAATGGTCAAAACTGTTTAGAATACACGCAATTTACCATGATAGCTATGGTTTTGTTAAAAGAGAATTTGGAATTGGCAATGGATATCTGATATTTTACAGATTTTGGTGTAATTTACCAATTTTAGGTCATCTACCATCTTTATTGTTTTGGCTCTATGTTAAATTTAGACATTGGAGATTTTACAATTATTTAAATATTTAATGGACACTGATGAGATTAGACGCATTTCCTTACAAATTCCCTCACTCTGCTTTTGATTTTACAGTGTGCATGCCTCAGATGATATTCAACCAAGTTTGGTTCAAGGCTCATTTTTAATTGCAAATGCAAGCCCCTGCAATCACCATGGTACACATTGGTTGTTGATTATACAAGATGACAATGGCGACTTAATTTTCAAGGATTCTCTTGCTTGTCCTTTAAAACATTATCCCAACATTGAACTCTATTGCTAACACATAAAGAAAAAATGAATACCATCCCCATCATACACCATGAAAAACAAAATCTTGTGTATAAACCCATTTCAAAATTGTATATCAATAGAATAACAATGAAATTTTGTACTGAGCAATGCTATCCAGTGAGATTCAGTGGTACAGGATGATTGTATGTCACACTTGATATTTGAACAAAAATGGAAAAAAGCTGGTGACATTGTCAATTGGAAATAACACTTTTGCATTGATTTAATTTGTGAATAGTGCATAATAAATTGATTTTTCATTTCACTAGCAAAACATTAATTTGTACCACTTCAAATGCCTCATTATAAAATACATTTGTGATTTATCAACTTGACAGTAATGTCTTGTGTGAGGTAATAAAAACATTGTTGATTTTCAAACATATTCACTTTTACTTAATAAATATGCATGCTTTAAACTATAGGGTTCACTTGATTGACAGGAAACTTTTGGATTGATGCTCAAGTAATGGTTCTTGTAATGCTAGTATCTGACAGATGTGGAGAAGATGGAGTGTGCCACCCTTTGGGGTTGGGCAAATTTACTACATATTTGAATGAACCAATTAATAATTCACGTGACGTAGTGGTTATTGATATTGGGTACCTGTCAAAATTTCTTAATCTTAAGACACAGTGGTGGGTTTTGAAGAAAAAAGATGGAACCAAAATTCATTTGTGGTTTTATTCCAAACATGTGCATAGCTTTGTGGACTTGTATAAAGATATAAACTCCATTCTTAAACCTGAGGCTGTTTCAATACAATTTAAATTGGTTGGTATATGCTTACAAGCAACAAACAAGTTGGAATATGAGGTGGATTTAGACCAGGCTGGTGAAATGCTAGGATTTTATGGAAAAATTTATCCAAATACAACAACTGATGCCAGCTATGAACATGATATATATGGTGGGAATCATTTTTTATTGGTACAAACCAATATTGTCAAACCTCAATTTGTTGGTAGCACTTGATTACNTATTGGGTACCCATCAAAATTTCTTAATCTTAAGACACAGTGGTGGGTTTTGAAGAAAAAAGATGGAACCAAAATTCATTTGTGGTTTTATTCCAAACATGTGCATAGCTTTGTGGACTTGTATAAAGATATAAACTCCATTCTTAAACCTGAGGCTGTTTCAATACAATTTAAATTGGTTGGTATATGCTTACAAGCAACAAACAAGTTGGAATATGAGGTGGATTTAGACCAGGCTGGTGAAATGCTAGGATTTTATGGAAAAATTTATCCAAATACAACAACTGATGCCAGCTATGAACATGATATATATGGTGGGAATCATTTTTTAATGGTAGAAACCAATATTGTCAAACCTCAATTTGTTGGTAGCACTTGATTACCACTACTGGATAAATCCCCATTGCTGTTAATGCAATTTGCCAAACCAAGTACCATGCCCATAATACATCATGAAAAGTGAAATCCAATGTATAAGCCAGTGTCAAGATCTTACATTGATAGAGTAAATGTGAAGTTTTGTAGTGAACAAGGTCAGATTATAGAATTCATAGAGACTGGAAGACTGTATATAATGTTGGATATTTGCACAGAATGATGGAAAAAATTATTTCATTTCATGTTTGTGTAAACTCTATACATTTTGTGTTTTTAATTAAACTGTTTCCATCACATTGGTGCTGGTGGGAGAGAGAATATGTAATTCAAAAATGTGTTTGATATATTTTACAAGTAGGTGATTTTTGGTCAAACACCATAGAACTAATCTCAGAATAGAAAATTAAGTTTATAAAATAAAATTGTTTGCTTAAAAAAACAAAATTTACCAAAAATATTATACCAAAATAATTGAAAAGAAAAATTATTTTTAAAAGTTGACGTGTTGTTTATATTACTCTGTAATTCTCTTTGTTCCAATTTTTACGTCATGTGATTGAATAAAATGTAAGATGAATGATATGGGCTCTTGCTAAAAGATTAAGCTCAATGTTTTGAAGACAACTTTCAATGTTGAAACAAATTTGGGTAAGAAAATACATCTACAGAAAGAACTTGGTACACTAAATACTTTTTTATTCAGTTATACATGTTTTTTTGAAATAAACAAATTTTACACATTAATGTATATTTGTTGATGTATTATCTCTTTACATCATGTATGACTAAACTAAATTATATACATTTTTGGTTTACAAATCTATTCACATTTAGGTTTTGTTTTTCCCATGAACACACTTTTTTGATTAAAACTAAAATATATACTATTAAAAGTCAAAATGTTTTAATTACTTTTGCAATTGATTCAATTGACTAATGAGAATTATTTTGACTATAATTTTTTAACTAACAATTGTGATATTAACAAAATGAAATTAGTCATATAAAACCAAAAAAATGTATGTAAACTAAATTGATCATAATATTAATCATTTGTAAGCAAACCCGTTTTAAAAAAATCAATTAGTGATTAGTGTCAAATATGCATTAATGTTTTTACCCCAACCTGTCAAAAAGCACTTTGCAAGCTGTGAATTCCATTAGTGAGCTGTCAAAATAAGTAGGTGACTCACTAATTAAACCAGCCTCCAATATTCACCCTCTGTCACATGACATGTGACGTCATAAATTTGAATCAGATAATTCTATTTTTGAATCATCATTGATGGAAATTCAATCACCTACAAATTCTTCAGAAAATGAATTAATTAATGTTACTTATAATCCAAATAAGAACTTGCTTGTACAGTATACAAAGATTAAATGCAATGAAATATCAGATATTCCTAACAATAACTACTCACTAATCTTCAAATATTTAAATTTTTATGAAAAAAAAGTCATTTAAAGAATTATGCACTATTTATAATTAAAAAATAATCAACACCTAAACTCCCACTTGAAAACAACATTAATTGATTATTTTCATACAATTTAGAAACTATATATATTCTTGAATCCTTCAGTGATCAGGCACTCTGTATATATATTAGTAAGATTTAAGATAAGATTTCTAAATTTAAAATGACTTAATCTAGGGATTTCATCAACTATTCAGATGATGTCATGGAAAATTTAGTTCAAAAAGGTTCCATTCAACTATATTTTTACTCTAAATTTCAGTTCCTACATGTTAAACTACAATATAGCACAGATCAATCAGGCTCTAAGCAAAGTAGCACTGCTAAGAACTTGGGAGTAATCAACAAATCACACTAGTTTAATTTAAGCACATTAATTATCAAGAAATTAATAATATTGTAAGCATAAGGCAGAAACTCTTTGAACTAGCTAAAGCTAATCCATCTGAAATAGACTGGACTAATTATAAAAGATCAAAGAAATTAATTAAGGACTTACATGCTAAAAATTCAGCTTTAAAACAATATCAATTTTTGAAAACTTACACTCTTCTAAACAAAAATGGGAATTTTTAAACCATTTTATTGGAAAATCAAATTTGCTCAATAGTGAAAGTTCAGAAATTTATATTATTAATAAAAAATTTACCAATAAAAAAAGAATTCTAAATCATTCAATTATATTTAAAGAATTAGGTAGCCTCAATTTTCCTAACAATTTTCTATCAGAACTTAGACAATCAAATTGTAAGTCAACATTTCAATTTAGGCTGTCTACCTTAAGAGAATTAGAAACTATTGCACAAAATTTAGAGGTTAATAAGTCTTCAGGTTCTACTCATTTACAATATTTTATTATAAAGAAATTCTTTCATATATTTGGCAAACATCCATCATTTGCATTTAATCAATGTATAGTTGAAAATGAATTTCCAGAGATAATGAAAAAGTCAGACATAGCACCTTTGTATAAAAATGGAGACCCCTCATTGCTAAAAATTATAGGCCAATCTCAATAACATAACATTTTTGTAGATTATTTGAAAAATTATTGCAAATTAAAATCAACCAATACCTTGCATCTGAGAATATCTTATCATCTAAACAATATGGTTTCCAAGCTAAACATAGTACTAGTGAGCAATTATTTCAATTACTGAAAAAATATCCTTTAAATAAATCCAGTTGCATAGTACTTCTAGATTTAAGCAAAGCTTTTAATTCAATGAACTTTGAAATTTTGGCAATTAAACTTAAAAATTACAGATTTCAACAAAATTCAATTAAGTTACTTATGAGTTTCTTAGAAAATAGAAAATGAATAACATGAAATCTGATTATGTTAAAACCAATCAAGGAGTACCTCAAGGCACAGTACTAGGGACAATTTTATTTGCAATATATGTAAATGACATAATTAAACATGTAAAACAGTGAAATATAAGTAGTATAGAGAGACTAGAAGCCCATTCCACTTTTTTCTGATTGGTTGAGAGGAGTGGTCTTTGACCTGAGATGCTTTGGATATTGCCAATGGTGTTGTACTGATGTCATAATGTGTTGACTGATTAAACAAGACAGTCTATATATTCACCCAAATTATCAGATAAAATCATTATTTTTATTCTATGCAAATTCTTATGTCTGTTCAAACATTAGTATCTGGTTCACTTGGCAATCTGTTTAACGAGCTATGTACAACTCCACCACCAGCCTCAAACTATAATCCATTAACACAAGAGATGATGATCACACTGCCTGTGCCTGTAAAAGAAAAATGCAAAGCTCCCCACAAGCTAAAACGTCCTGCACTTAATAATAATGTCATTGTCTTACCCAACACAAAGGCACAAGAAGAAGGCAATGATATTTTACAATGCTTACATGATATCAATTTACAACTATCATCATGTACTTTTTCAATCATGAGTCCTGCTAGTGAAATTCTTAAAAAAATCTGGTTAACAATCATGGATGCTGCTCAGTTAAACACAAGATATGGTGTCACAGTAAAGATTAGACTCAACAATGGTGTTTATTATTTTCTGCCTAAATGCTACATCAATGCATTGAGTGATAAATACAAGTTTTTGATCAATAAAAAACTGTTTTGCAATGATGACATGGGTTAGTGCTATTACAAAACGTATTGTACTACAGTTTAGTAAATAGAGAATGTATAGTTTTGCTTTCACTCTTTTTCTACATGTACTAGTTTATATGTTTGATAAATTATTTAACAAAATAACAAAAATGATTATTAGCTACAATGGCTTCACAAAAAATTTCTTAAATTTACAATGATTGTTATGACTAGTAAATGTAGATAATAATAATATACTTTGTGGAGTGTTCATTTGGCGTACAAATTTATAATAGTATTTTATACAGTCTGTAGAGTTTTCATAGTTTTGTGGATATCAATAACCATAATCAAGTAAATTTTCCACAGGTTGAGAAATTAAATGACTTAAAAACTCACAGTTCATTCTATCACATGCCCAAAATAGTGTTTCCTTTCTACATTATAAATTCAGAGATTCAATAAAAGTCACCATTTGTTCATTTGTTAGGTTTCCTTCTGTAAATGGAATGTGATGGAAATTGTGTTCGTACCAGTTGAAAGCTTTCTGAATGTTGTGTGGGAGACAGGAAAACATTTCCTTTGAATGTTGTACTGTGATTACATATAGTTTTTTATCCAATAAAATTAACATTTCTTTAATATAGTAAATGCTGTTGAAAGCATTTCCATGTACTTTGAAAAACACATTAGATTTCATACAAGACATCATGGTGAATAGACTAACAACCAACTATGTGATTAGAAAACTAGCAAGAGAGTGATTAATAATTTGTAATTGAGTTAAGGCAACTATAAAATTTAATTGGTAATTTCAATGTGTTACCTTACAGACAATTTTGTTCTACTTGCTTTTTTCAAAAAATAATTTGATATGCCACTGATATTTTATTTCCACTTATAAATATAATAATAATAAATGAATGAATATCAATTAAAAGAAATTTAATTTTGATGATTTCATAACCCATTAATTTTTACTTTTGTTTGGAAAAATAAATTACAATTTCATGTTTTGACCAAAGTGTAATGCGCAATTTCACTAACTACTTTTCAAAAGCATTTTTAAAATAAACTATTTGGGTTACAATCATTTTATATAGGTTTTATACATTATTTTTAATGATATCTTATACTTTTAACAATAACCAATAAACATAGTTCCTTTAATTACAGGTTATTGTGAAAAAAATTACATTCATAGATGCTCATAATTTTATATTGTAACATTAAAGATTTTGTTGGGTAGACATTAAACTTTGTTTTGCAGTGTTTTGAATTCATCATTTCAGATTGTAACTTACATCAATTTTTCATCTAAACCAATAATTGTCAATGTTTTACCTAACTGTTAATTTAACATGCAATTCACATTGAAATTTAGCAAGAGTGGGGATGAATGAAAATAATCACTGGTTTTAAAAATTAATAATACGTCCTTCTCATTATTATACAATAAGAGCATGTAGAAATGCTTTGTGTTTTTAGTTTCTGCCCTTAGTACATTTAGTTTTTCCCTTGTGTTTTTAGTTTCTGCCCTTAGTACATGTAGTTTTTCAATTGGCATATGAATTTCTTCCCTTGTGTTTTGTAAAAATATATATATTAATGCATTACCACAACTATCTACATTTATTCACATGATATTAAACTATATTCCAAACAATGTCTGTGATCAAAGAAAATTAACACTCTATCATCTTCTTCAATGCCTCCATCAATAAGGGAAAAGATTTTTGAAATAACAAAGTCTATTGGAAATCCTTCCACATGAATTGTATTGATATTTTTCTTTAAAATTTCACCTGCTCCATTGTATGTGGTAGACTTGCTCCAGGTGAATTGAAATTTGTAGTGTCAATGTCTATTCAAGGGTTTAGACCCCAACAAGTGTCACAAGTGCATTGGGCTGGAGATACTCAAATTTGGATATGCAAAACTCTGTTCCCACCTATTGATACTTTCATGGTTAATAATCCTTTCAATTTTCTTCAAAATGATCATCTTTTGCTTGATAATTGCAAATTCATGTAAAACGTACTCATAGCTGTGTTTAAGATATTGATTGCTGGTCATATTCCTGAAAAATAGTGAATGATTGCATTGATACTCATTCAATTTATACACATAGACATTTATGCAAGCAATCAATTCATGAATAATTCTTTTTCTAAAATATGTGTTTTATTTCTAGGATTTAGTCAAGAGTTCCATTTCTATGGATTTAAGAATTTAATGAATTGACAGATTTATTGTCATTTATTTAGTAACAAACTATTCTGTGAAAAATTAGTTAGTCAAATATCAACTTTTACCATGATATTTACAATGCACATTGAAATCTATTGTTGGAAAATGTAATAAAATTCTTAAAAATACAATACTTTGTGAAAATAATATATTTTCAAATGATAATGCAAATATTTATGAGGATGCTTGAAGACAGTATGTAAATAAAAACATTGGTGAACTTTTCATCTGTCAATCAAATTATTTTAGTGCTGCTTATCAAAGAAATTTATTCATTCAATTACTGAATTTTGCTATAATCAGTCTTGTTATTACCCCATTTCAACGTTTTTAAAAATGTCTTGTTCAAGCAACCCACAAGAATTTCTTTCTCAGTGGAACTCACAGTTTTCTGAAATTAGAGAAGCAAATCTCTATAAAGATGAGCTCAACTTTTCCTTTGACATGGAGATGTAAGTGTTATCCTATACTCATGATTATTTATTATTATTATTAATATTTTTTACATTTTGTTTAAATTTATATTTTTAATTTTGACATACCATTTGAACAAATGAATTCACCTATGATGGAATTTGAGGAATGGTCTGAAAACTTTGAAGCTCATGTTTATCAAATCATTACTAAATATGATGATAACCAGTTTGGAGCTGGTGCTAAACCAAACACCTCTACATCTACAATCAACAATGATATTCNTAAAACGTACTCATAGCTGTGTTTAAGATATTGATTGCTGGTCATATTCCTGAAAAATAGTGAATGATTGCATTGATACTCATTCAATTTATACACATAGACATTTATGCAAGCAATCAATTCATGAATAATTCTTTTTCTAAAATATGTGTTTTATTTCTAGGATTTAGTCAAGAGTTCCATTTCTATGGATTTAAGAATTTAATGAATTGACAGATTTATTGTCATTTATTTAGTAACAAACTATTCTGTGAAAAATTAGTTAGTCAAATATCAACTTTTACCATGATATTTACAATGCACATTGAAATCTATTGTTGGAAAATGTAATAAAATTCTTAAAAATACAATACTTTGTGAAAATAATATATTTTCAAATGATAATGCAAATATTTATGAGGATGCTTGAAGACAGTATGTAAATAAAAACATTGGTGAACTTTTCATCTGTCAATCAAATTATTTTAGTGCTGCTTATCAAAGAAATTTATTCATTCAATTACTGAATTTTGCTATAATCAGTCTTGTTATTACCCCATTTNAGAAAATTAACACTCTATCATCTTCTTCAATGCCTCCATCAATAAGGGAAAAGATTTTTGAAATAACAAAGTCTATTGGAAATCCTTCCACATGAATTGTATTGATATTTTTCTTTAAAATTTCACCTGCTCCATTGTATGTGGTAGACTTGCTCCAGGTGAATTGAAATTTGTAGTGTCAATGTCTATTCAAGGGTTTAGACCCCAACAAGTGTCACAAGTGCATTGGGCTGGAGATACTCAAATTTGGATATGCAAAACTCTGTTCCCACCTATTGATACTTTCATGGTTAATAATCCTTTCAATTTTCTTCAAAATGATCATCTTTTGCTTGATAATTGCAAATTCATGTAAAACGTACTCATAGCTGTGTTTAAGATATTGATTGCTGGTCATATTCCTGAAAAATAGTGAATGATTGCATTGATACTCATTCAATTTATACACATAGACATTTATGCAAGCAATCAATTCATGAATAATTCTTTTTCTAAAATATGTGTTTTATTTCTAGGATTTAGTCAAGAGTTCCATTTCTATGGATTTAAGAATTTAATGAATTGACAGATTTATTGTCATTTATTTAGTAACAAACTATTCTGTGAAAAATTAGTTAGTCAAATATCAACTTTTACCATGATATTTACAATGCACATTGAAATCTATTGTTGGAAAATGTAATAAAATTCTTAAAAATACAATACTTTGTGAAAATAATATATTTTCAAATGATAATGCAAATATTTATGAGGATGCTTGAAGACAGTATGTAAATAAAAACATTGGTGAACTTTTCATCTGTCAATCAAATTATTTTAGTGCTGCTTATCAAAGAAATTTATTCATTCAATTACTGAATTTTGCTATAATCAGTCTTGTTATTACCCCATTTCAACGTTTTTAAAAATGTCTTGTTCAAGCAACCCACAAGAATTTCTTTCTCAGTGGAACTCACAGTTTTCTGAAATTAGAGAAGCAAATCTCTATAAAGATGAGCTCAACTTTTCCTTTGACATGGAGATGTAAGTGTTATCCTATACTCATGATTATTTATTATTATTATTAATATTTTTTACATTTTGTTTAAATTTATATTTTTAATTTTGACATACCATTTGAACAAATGAATTCACCTATGATGGAATTTGAGGAATGGTCTGAAAACTTTGAAGCTCATGTTTATCAAATCATTACTAAATATGATGATAACCAGTTTGGAGCTGGTGCTAAACCAAACACCTCTACATCTACAATCAACAATGATATTCCATGAGTTTTTCTTATTATTCAAAATTTATGTTTATTAAATGTTGATTAGCAATGGGTGTATACTTTACACATAATATACACTTTCTCTCAAACAAGTAACTAGATAGTAGAACTTTGTGAGTTATGATGTAATTATCTTTTTCATTTAAGTGTATACCCCACTTAATTACAAACATTTGTAAAAGTAGCAAGTTTCATGTATTATTCTAATGAATTAGAATTTTATTTATGAAAGAGTTATTAATTTCAGGAGTTGTGTATAGTTTGTGATTAATTACAACATGTGCATTGCTATTAATTTTATTTTACAATGTGTTTTCATCTCTACATGTTTTTAATTAAAATGGAGATTATTATTGTTTAAGTGTAGAGAATTATTATTTTACACAGTGTGTGTTTATATCTTTCACACATATTTATTTAAATGCTAGATATTATTTATTCAGTTGTTTATATTCTCCAAAAATGTGTATTAAACACCATTGTTTTTTACTTGATTGTTATTGCTAATCTATTTTATACAAATCAACATGTGTTAATCTCTTATTCAAAATTTAGTTATTGATATTTTTAATGTTTTATAAAGAAATTTTTGTGTTTATTTTGAAACTGTTTTTTGTGTTGAGTAAGCTGTTCCCAATGTAAAATATTTTTTCCCAATGCATACCACTCTTTAAATGTAATAAGTGTCCCTTTCCATTCCCATTTCTAAAACTTTTTAAATTTAGTTTGACAAGCAGTGTTGGTCAACACCTCATTTTTCAATGTGCTCATTGTACTTATACTAGCCCAAAAACCCATGCATTAGAAGGTCATATAAATAGGAGACATAAAAAATCACAGGTGTATCTATGCACTGAATGTAA
Organism: Hofstenia miamia; assembly: GCA_900660155.1. NCBI lineage: Eukaryota > Metazoa > Xenacoelomorpha > Acoela > Hofsteniidae > Hofstenia > Hofstenia miamia. The sequence goes on from CABFPE010000576.1 coordinate 422,309, forward strand.
ATTATTCTTCCATAACGAGAAATTGTTTTCTGAACATGTTAAAGTTGTCCATGAATGATCAGCACCAATGCCCATCAACAAGATTAATTTGCATAAAACAAATACAGCATGTAAAGGAAGATTTGCCTGTTTTGAAAGCCAACAAATAAATGCTGTTGATATTTATTCATGATTCCATCTTGCATATCCATCCATTTTGAAAATTATTTAGGAAGACATCGCCAAGCATTTCTCTGCCAAAGTATATCTAATAGCTGAGGTCGAACTGTCACAAACTGATGGAAATGAAGAAAAGCAAGTCATTTTGCACCCTACAAGCAAGCCAGTGTCTTTGTTTCATACAGGTCTTTGCACATCAACATATTCTTGCATGATAAATGAACTCGCAAATTATATCACAGCATATGCAAACAATGGATCAAACTTGGTTTTGAGAAATATAAACAATGTAGGGCTACACATCGCCAAGTATATACCAACCCACACTGGAACATTTATCCCACTACCAGATTGCTTGAAGAAAAACAATTTCCTTGTAATTCCAAAAATTGGGAATCCAACCAATGCTTTTTGTATGCTATTTTGGCATGTATGCATCCAGAAATCAAACAAAGATGTGAAGTCACTCATTTAAATAAATTTGGGTGTACATTAAATATTAATGGTCTGACATTCCCACTCTCCATAAATGATGTCTGCATTGTTGAGGATCTCAACCAAATTAATGTCAATGTATATGCTCTATATGCTGATGATCAGAGTTTGGTTCCCACATACATAACAGAGACAATACGAAAAAATTGCAAATTTACTATTAATTGAAGAGGATGGAAATAGTCATTATGTGGCCATAACAAATTTGAATGCCTGCCTAAAATTTTTCAAAAATACACATAATGGTATGCAGTGTCCTAAATGTTTGTCTGGCTTTGTCAATAAAGAAAATTTGGCAAAACATCAGAAAAAATGCAATGGATCTCTAGAACCAAAAATTACATTTCCCAGTCAATCAGAGAAAATTGAATTTAAAAATTTCCGAGCAAAAAATTTTGTACCATTAATGGCCTAACCCTAACCCTAACCTAACCCTTCAAACAGTTATACAGTGCAAAAAGTAAAGCAGAAACCCTCAGGCATAAGCATTGCAAAGATGATGGAAAAGGAGCTGCTTTCTTCCAGAGTTTTTTCAGGAAAAGAATGCATGGTGAATGCATGGGAACACCTTAGAAAAATTGCCCATGAATCATTTGAGGCTAAGCAGAAGAATCACACACTTCAAATAACACACAGTGAATGAACAAGAATGCTGGTGAATGCAACATCCTGTGTATTTTGTGAAAAACCATTTGAGGCAACTTCAAAAAAAGTAATAGACCATTGTTGCTATAGTGGTAAAATTAGAGGTGTTGCCCATAGTGACTGTAATATTTTGCATAGATCACCTAATTTCACCCATATATTTGCACATAATGCCTCCCATTATGACTTCCATATTTTATTGAAATTTTTAAAATTGAAGGGAGGTGAAAAATTAAGTTGTATTCTCTGCACTAGTGAAAACATGTTGTCACTTAGTTTATCAATTCCCATACAATATTATAAAGATAAAAATGGTGTTAGTAAATGTTTGTATGAAGAATTATGATTTCTAGAATCTTATCATTTTATAACAGATAGTCTCTCAACCCTAACAAAGAACATTGGCAGTGATAATTATAAATTTTTACGCACAGGCATGAATGGTGAGAAAGCAGAGGCATTCAGCAGAGGCAAACATGTGCTATGTTATGATTATTTAGATAGTTTCAAGAAATTTAACAATACAAAGCTTCCAGACTTGGTCCACTGGAAGAACCAATTGGACTTTGAGCAGGAACATACCTGGGTAAAAGGAGGTTGTCAGATGCTCAAAGACTACCATGACAATTATTTGATGGCAGATACCCTCTTACTTAGCAATGTAATTAGAGAATTTAGACTGGAAGGTATGGACACCTACAAGCTTGACCCTGTGCATTTCTTTACATCCTCCAATTACAGCTGGAATGCAATACTAAAATATACAAAGACATCATTGGACCCTATTGCCAATCTGGATCAATTAGAATTTATTGAATCTGGGATTAGAGGAGGCATGTGTGGGGTGTTTTCAGATCATTATTTTAAAGCTAACAACCCCATATTGGAGGACTATGATAGTGGGAAAGAGTCAATATATTCTCTTTTTTTAGAAATGAATTTGCTCTATGGAGCTTCTATGTGTGAGTTTTTACCCACTGGAGGCCTGCACTGGACAGATGAGTGTCTAGAAAATATACTTGCTACACCATCAGAGGCAGACAGAGGCTATCTGGTTATGGTCAACATTCATTATCCATCACATCTACATGGAGAACACTCTGATTATCCATTAGCTCTGCATAAAATGTGTGTGGGTGATGAATTGTTGTCACCATACCAAAAACATATAAAAACCACATTAAATTTTAAGACAGGAAAAGTGCCAAAATTAATGCAGACATTTTTTGATAAAAAGGAATATGTAGTGCATTATGAGATCCTCAAATATCCAAAAGATTCACCATTGTTTAGTGAGGGAAATAAGAAAACTTATTTAAAGGTGAAGGATGAGCTGGCTGGCAGAATACTAACACAGATGGTGGCATTAAAATCGAAAATATATTCTGTCCAATATATATTTGCAAATAGTGGGGGTGCTGCTCTTAAATCTAGTGCAAAGGGTATTACGGGTATTGGGAAAAAGACCATGAATTTCGACATTTTCAAACAAATTTTGGATGGCAAAGAAATTCAGTGGTGAGAAATGGTGATGATTCACAGTCATAACCACAATATCTCTATTGAGAGGATGAACAAAGTGATGATAAGAGATATCTGGTGGATCATTACCAAAGTTTGCGATATGGTCATAAAGGTATAGATTGCATTTAAATGTATTTTACTAATTTTTTCATTTAGTACATGAATTAATATGCCAAGGGAAAAAGTACATGATGATGGTTGTGAATTTACATCATGTAAGCATTGTAAAATATCATCGGCTTCTTCTTGTACCTTTGCATTGGGTAAGACAATGACATTATTATTAAGTGCAGGAAGTTTTTGCTTGTGGGGAGCTTTGCGTTTTTCTTTTACAGGCGNCAAGGGAAAAACTAAATGTACTAAGGGCAGAAACTAAAAACACAAGGGAAAAACTAAATGTACTAAGGGCAGAAACTAAACACACAAGGGAAAAACTAAATGTACTAAGGGCAGAAACTAAAAAAACAAGGGAAAAACTAAATGTACTAAGGGCAGAAACTAAAAACACAAGGGAAAAACTAAATGTACTAAAGGCAGAAACTAAAAACACAAGGGAAAAACTAAATGTAATAAGGGCAGAAACTAAAAACACATGATTGTTAACCAGATTTTTTTCAGAATTTCACTAGCAGGACTCACAATTGAAAAAGTACATGATGATGGTTGTGAATTTACATCATGTAAGCATTGTAAAATATCATCGGCTTCTTCTTGTACCTTTGCATTGGGTAAGACAATGACATTATTATTAAGTGCAGGAAGTTTTTGCTTGTGGGGAGCTTTGCGTTTTTCTTTTACAGGCGCAGGCAGTTGGATCATCATCTCTTGTGTTAATGGATTATAGTTGGAGGCTGGTGGTGGAGTTGTACATAGCTCATCAAGCAGATTGCCAAGTGAACCAGATACTATGCTTCAACAGACATAAGAATTTGCATAGAATAAAAATAATGATTTTATCTGATAATTTGGGTGAATATATAGACTGACTTGCTTAATCAGTCAACACATTATGACGTCAGTAAAACACCTAGAGCAATATCCACGGTGCCTCAGGTCAAAGGCCACCCCTCTCGACCAATCAGAAAAAAGTGGAATGGCTTTGACCCACCTTTTGACCAATCAGAAAAAAGTGGAACGGGCTTTGAGTCCACCTATACTATTTTTTACTTTATTAAAATTTTAGGATTGTAGCATTTATCATATACATAAGTTTATAAATCAGGAAAACCATGTTGTAATAATAATTGTGATTGTTTTTCAACTTGCGAAAATTAATTTTTTGTATATTGAAAGAATTCTAGTATCATATGAAAATGTTTTATTTAATCATGATAAATGTTAACTACCCTGAAAGATTTCAAACTTTTTGAAAAATATTTTTATAATTAAATCTCAGATATTGTTTTGATTCTTAACACTTTTTTTGCAATATTATTTCTAGCTGGTTTTACAGATATTTCTTTTAAAAACATAATCAATTTGATTTTAATGAATTACTAGGAATTTACTCTCTGATGTTAACCTTATTATATACTTTATTATAAAAAACGTCATTTGTTTGTATATACACATTTTTAATTGAATTTGTTTAAACTTATAATTGTCATATGTTTTATACTGTGATCTATCACCTCATTTGACTTGTTTATTAATCGTTAATTTAGATACTAATGTTGGAAATTCATAACATGCAAATATACATTGCGCATGTTTTTTCCACCATTCCCATCCAACAATGAAGTCATGATGAATATTATCATTGTTCATTGAACTGTATATGAAATTCGCTACATGAACTTTAACATTTATTTATTTTCACTATATTACACTTTTACCCTATTTAGGTAATGTTGCTTTGATGACCTCAATTTGGGAAGAAATTAAAATGCAAACTGAACATTGCACTACTCTGCTTGCAATCCCTCTACATACACTCGTGGATTACCAGGCATAATTTTATTATATTACTAAAATACTATGTGCTTAGGTTCCATTGTAACAATAGGCCTCTTGGGGAAAGCCAACCACCTTAAATAAATGGCTTAACGCATTTTTGATGGCAACATCCTGGGTGAATGTGGAAGTGCCATTATATTTTAGAATGAAGATGGAAACTTTACATGATTGCACAATGCTGAACTTCATCACTCAGAGCTGTTGTGTAATGTACACTTTTACATTTAGTTGTTTAAACATTGTTAGAACAAACATGCCTTAAATGAAACCTGGCATCAAAATATTAGTTTGCCTAAATCCTAAAAATCAAAAATAGAAATTTCGTCAAAAAATTTATTTGTTCAATTTAGTTTTTTCAAATATTTCGTCACTAGATGGCGTTCAATAGAATCACTTCATTACCACATGGCAAATAGTCATAGGTGTTATGACAATTTCAGGGTGTCCCATTGGAACGGGCTTCTGGCCGTCTTAACTACTTTTTTAATAACTAACTTTTTTTATATTACAATAATATACATAATTATGAGATTTTTATTAATACAACATTAAATAGAATAGAATAGGACTTGCTATTAAGTGTAGTGCATTGGCATAATTAAGCATATCAACAAAAGCTGCTAATATTACATTTAATGTGACAATAATAAAGTTAAATATCCTTGGATTTCATTAATATTCCTCAATTGGTAATTTCTAAGTGTTGCATATAACTCTTGTTTCTGTTCAATATATTGTTGATGAAGTCGCACTTATGTTTAGGATCATTTATTCTACTAAACACAATTTGCATATAGAGATTTTGTGTTGCTCTTAGTTCAAAATTAGATTTTCCTTGCAATTTTCTATAACAGGTAGTTGTTAGCAGTTTTATTTCTCAATTAAGTTTTGTAAGCCAATTTTTGCATTTGATGAGTTTTTTAGGTTGGGAGTTAACCAGGAAGCACGTGTGATTTGATAGCTACAACTCTCAGGTTTAGACCAAATTCTTTTGCTTGGACAATATAAACGAGTAAATGAATTGAGCATGCAGTTTACATGCTCAGATAGGATGACGCTACCCCAAGATTCATTCTCTAGGCGAGGTTATAAAATTTCCAATAACGCTGGTTCTTTTTCGAATCTCTTCTCAAATTTTTTTGTCTGTAGGCTTTATGCTGTTAGATGAAATGCAAGTTATAGTACAATGATCTGAATAGGGGTCTTTGCTGCAAGCATACTTACAATCGTAAATGGTATCAAAAAAGAGAAAATAATCAATTCATGCAGAAGAGTTGTTATTAAATAAGTTTAATAAAAACAGCAAACTAAAAGAGATATACTTTGCTGAACTTGAACATTGTCAATTTACAAAATTTTCCCTCTAATATGCATTATTTAAATTAAAGATATTGTTATGTAATTAAATGTTGTTTAGAAGTAATTTGTGCTGATATATGTAATCATCTTTGGTGTTAAGACTTGTTTGCATTGATCTTATGTATGAATTTTCGATTACTTTTAATTTTTTTCGGATAGTTGATCTTAAAATTTTGATATAATTTAATCCACATATTATTAGGCGTTCTGATGTTGTTGACTTTGTTTCGTGTTCTTTTATTCTTTTGCTTAGTTGCCTGCTACTATATCCAATATAGTCCTCACCACAGGTGCAATTGATTTTATAGATAACATTCGATATCTTTGTCATTGATTTCAATTCTAAGTTTTGACTAAGCTTTCTCGTTGTATAAACAAATTTTACATTGTCTTTTATATAATTCATTTTTCGTATTTGATTATTCATATCTGTTGTGTGCTTACCTCTATATTCAATTATAAAAGTATGATCAAATTTATTTTTATGAAAAATACATGGACGATATATTTGCTATAGTCAATAATGAAGAAGATGCAGAATTCATACTAAGAAAATTAAATACAATAGATGACAACATAAAATATACAATGGAAAAAAAGTTAACAATAATTTCCATTTTCTACGTGAGTATTACTAGAACGGCTTTGTTCAAGGAATTTATAGAAGGCCAACTAATGTAGGCTTACTTTAAAATTTCAATTCAAATCCACATATAGCATACAAATTAGCACTAATTAAAGGAGCAATACATCGAATTTTTGATGTCTCATCTTCTTATGACATAATATACCTAGACATAATCAAATTAAAGTCGAATCTGAAGAAACAAAGTCAACAATATCAGAACACCTAAGAAAATGCATATTGAATTATGACATCAAAATTTGTAAGATCAATAATCCCCAAAATTTAAAAGTAATCGAAAATGCATGTATAAACATAAGACCAATGCAACCAAGTTTTAACATCAAGAGATGATTACCTCTAATCAACGTTTAAATAATAATATATTTTAATTAAATAATGCATATTTAGAGGGAACATTTTGTAAACCGACGATGCTCAAGTTGAGCGAAATATGTCTTTTAGTCTATAGTTTTTACTAAAAATATTACAAATACTTGACAACAATAAGTGGTTATTTTGTCTAATTGATATACAGGAATTAATTGTGTTAAGATCAACAGCATTAAGTAAATTTTCCTCTTTCATTATTCTTGAGTTAGTTGATATTCCAATCGCCCATCATTATCAATGATTTGTTTTCTTTTAGATCATATTTTAATTCGTATTCAATTTCTGTTACAAATTCGTTAAAGTATGGCTAATTGGGACATTAGGAAATATTAGACAACTAATAAATGAATTTTTTGATATTTTATTAGTGAATGAATATTTCGATCCATAGGCTCTTAAAATTTTTCAATTTTATATCAGTTCGATTTTGGCATAAGTTTCAAAATGACCAGCCTCACTCCACAACCTTTTGATTTATTGGCAAGACTTAGGTTCCTGCTACATCGAAATAGTTCATAGCAATTAAGATTTAGTTTTTCCAAATTTCATATACTAGTTAACTATGAAATATATAATGGGTTTCTTTTTTTAAAAATATCTCAAAGAAGGTAAATTTTGCACTGTTCGTTAGTGCTGAAGTATGTTGGGTTCCAGTCTCTAGAAAGCATTAAGTCAATACTTTCAGAACCAAAGATAATTCATCTTCGAATTGCTCAATGAACTGATTAGTGAAATTCTTGTTAGGATGGTAAAATACATATAGCATTTGGAACCACGAATTTTAATGGACTTATTAAGTTCAAAACTTACCGCTAAATTTCTCCTAACATAATGGCGATGTTTATAAGGTTTTCGTGATGCTTCGACTGTGGATTCACAATAGGCCAAAATTGATCAATATTTGTTTAATTCAGACTTTAAGAAGAATTAAGCTAGTAGCATATATCAACGTTGTAAAACAAAGACGTTAACTGGCGTGTGCAAAAAATGAATAATTCAAAAAATTTTTTCGGTTAAAGACGTATTTGGAAAATTTGATTAGATATAAAAATGTAAATTTTCAAATATTTAGCATTGTTGTTATGCCAAAATTTCATTTTTAGGTCAAAATAAGGTTACAATCGACCATTTAACCCAGGGGTTTCTAATAGAAGACCATAATTTTATTAGTAAATATCTATATTTTTTGTGAAAATACTTTACCAAATTTGATTTCAAGTCAAACTGAATGTTCTAAAGAAGTATTAATCGCTGAGAGCTGTTTCAGCAAAAGATCGTCATTTTTCTATTGACGGCCAAACATATTTTTTATATGTAAGCAGTACTTTTATAACGTGTATTAGACAATACATACTGATTTGTGGAGACAATACTGTCACAATTGCCAGAAAATCATTCAACCCCGAAACTTTTCGTAGTCTCATGTTTATAAGAGCAAATAAGAAATATATGTTTAAAGTAAGTGTAGTTTTCAATAATCGAATCGATAAGACTTGTAATCGCTAAAAATCGAAAAATAACATTTTTTAGGAAGTGGCCTTTCTTCAATTGACATTTTTGCATAAATCATTATGTACTTTTAGGTGCTTTTTCAATAAAACACATATTTCCTAAATACTTTTTTGGGAAAAATATTGAATAATATATAGTGTGAATCTACACCAAGCTTGCGGGTAGCCGACCTTGACCGAGTCAGGAAAAACGGAATACGTCTGAAAAGACACTTAGTGTTAATACACGTAAGGATTTGCCTTAGATATTCATTGAATTAAGGAACGACTTTGCAAGTTCAAAAACTATTAACAAAGATGAGTCTAAATGATTTTACGTAGTAAAACAGGAGCAATTTAGAGGTTTACATTACAATTCAGTCCCATTGGATTTACTAGTTCCAATCCATGGAACTGAGACCTGTGACAAAACATTTCAGTGGGACTGAGCCCAATATGGAACTAATGTGAAGAACAGATTTAAAATTATTACTTATATTTTTTCGAAATTTACCAAACTAGAAATCATTCATTGGGGCCACATGTGTTCAGAAAGTTTCATTGGCATGAGACAAATCAAATGGTACCCAGAAAATTAAGGTCCTACACAACCCTAGTATAATTATACATCATCCACCTTATTGATTAGTGTACAGTAAATTAGTGTTTATAACCCAACCCTAAATAGCGGAGCCCGAGTTGACTAAGCAAATAACAAACTGACAGTCAGCTTACCCAATTTGAAAAAATACAGCATGTTTCAACTCTGTTGTATAGTGACATTATCTGCATTAAGTTTACACGAAATATGCGATAATGTGCAGTAATCGCAAAAAGTTATATTTATATTAGACGTTTAGTAATTTTTGCATATTTATATTAAGCGCTGTGGGTGTATTTTCGAAATGTTGACATGCAAAAATTTGTGTTCTTTTAAATGATTTTTATCTGCATTATAATGAATGAAATATAAAAGTAGAATATACGCATGGATGAAGTTGATATTTATAGAAACACTAGTTAGAATTAACAGATAGAAGTAAATTAGCAAGTCGCAATTAATAAATTTATCATTGCTAACAAATAGAATACTACAACTACTATAAAATGTTTCTTAATAATAATTATAATTCTTCATCTGAGTGATAAAAATTTAAGTGGATTCTTTCACGATTCAGTTGGTATACTAAATGACAAGGTAGTAAATCGCGTCTGGATCTTAAGACTTCGTCCAAGTCATACAATGAAATAGGTTTTTCTAAAACAAACATATAATTAGAGTTTAAATAGTTATTTTTATTTAACGGAAATGTAAATATATAATAAGCTAAGAACAAAAACCTTATCTTTTACAAAATAATAGCCAAATTGGAACAAAACCCATATATTTTTATATGACATGTTGTAAGTGACATTTTAGTTTCCTCGCTTCCATAATGGAAATTTAGGCTTGCAACACAGGATCTTCGATTTCAATTTTGGGAAAAACTACTTTGTTAAACACAAGTTTCAGATAAACATTACCACACTTGTCTAGAACATGAACTTCTGGTGAATAAATAAATTACCAACCAAGTAGTTCCTCTGGCAATCTTATCCTCAATTCTGAAAATCCTTGAATAACAAAACATTGTAAAAAATAATTTTTCACTAGTAAAATCAAACCACTAAATTGTATTGATGAATATTCAGGACACGAGTCAACAAATAACTATTGCAATCGAATTCACAATTCACGATTGTTACACAATTAATCATGAACATTGCTTTTGGAATTATAGATGATTAATTATTCGTGAAAAACGAAGTTGTACATAACATAAATTGAGCAAAGTGCATCATTGACGAATTCACAGAGCAGAAATTGTAACTCATTCCAAAAAACATAAAAAATAATGTCCTGCTCCCACAACAATTCCTGATATGATTGTCCGTTTTCTGGCGGATATGAAATTTATATAATTGCTAGTATACTTAGAGGCTGGATTAGACCAAGATTGTGAAAACCTAATTTACTTAATGTTTTGGACTCCTGATACTTGTTTAATAAATATGAGTACATGCAATTGTCAGTCAAAGACTAACACTTGTATGATTGCTTGGGGAGAAAGAGTCACGGATATTTAAAAACTTGGCGGCGTTCTTCCATTTTTTAACATCTTTCTCTCTCTCTCTCTCTCTATATATATATATATATATATATAGGGTGTTTCAAAAGTCTTGGGAACATTACAAATGCGTATATCTCATGAACAATTCCAGGTAGAAAAAATGAAACTGGTGCCATTTTAAAGCTTGTGTAAACAAGCTTTTGGTAATACTAATGATTGTTGTTTTATCTTGCCCAGGGTTGGCAAAAAATAAAAATCACATGATAAAAATCATGATTTTTATCATGATTTTTATGATCTTTTCAATCTGATGATTTTTATGATTTTTTCAATATTTGTAAATAAACTTGAAATTTTATTTCATAAAAAAATTTTGTTTTCAAAATAATGGAATTTTAGTAAATCAGCACTTACGTCACTTTGCAGTTTGACCGAGGACATGTATTAATTAATGTTTTCGTTAATTCATTGAAATGCTTTAATGTCTATTTAATTTGTATTCATTTCAGATTGATTTTGACTATTTTATTAATGCCACGCGTCAAGGACCCAATTTGGACAAGTTTCCGTGAAGTTCCGAAGGTGGGCACTGAATCGGATCTTGCTGAATGTGGAAAATGTGGACAAACTGTACTCGCTCAAGTCACTCGTATGAAGGCGCATGTGTGCCCCAACGAACAAGAAACACCGATTCAACCAAAACGGCCTCGGCAATCTTCGCTTGCATACAGCCCAAAACCTTGGCGGGAGCAACAACACAAGATTGATTTACAACTGGCGCGATATATAATTGCTACAAATTCGAGCTTTCTATCAGCGGAACACCCTGAAATGCACAAATTGCTTAATCTGCTTCATCCAGGTACCACGGCGCCGGATCGAAAATCAGTTTCAGGTCCACTCTTAGACGAAATCTTTGAGGTATACCACATTTAATTTTCACCTACTTTGCTTATAACACTAAGATGCTGATATTAACATTTTTATACTGCATATTTACTTGCTTTGATAGGTTTAGTATCGCTCTATATTAAATTATATTCCGAACAATAAAATTTATTTAGGAGGAGAAGTGTAAAGTAATCAAAACAATCGCTGGAAAGCAGGCAACCCTTATGTTGGATGGGTGGTCAACTATATCGAACACTCCTGTTATTGGTATCGCTATTCATGTAAATGGTAAGAATTACCTTATCGATACAGTGGACACATCTGGCAAACCACATGACGCGACTTACCTTGGAGAAGTTGTATCAACAGGGATTGATCTGGCAGAGCAAACTTGGAAAGTGAAAGTTTCGGCTGTGGTATCTGACAATGCAAGTAACATGTCTTGTATGAGGCGATATTTAAAAGAGACAAATCCAGAAATTGTCACTTACGGTTGTCAAGCACATTTCCTGAATTTGCTGGCAAAGGACGTTATCAAAGAGCAGACAATTATCAAAAATATTCTTGGCATATTGAAATACTTCAGGAACAATCACGCAGCTGCTGCCGAACTTAAACGAAGGGGGAAAAGTCGTCCACCGCTACCGGCCGACACTCGGTGGTGCTCACATAGGGATACATTACGGTATTACTCGACAATTGCTGAAATTTGCACATCTTTACTACCCTCTACTGATCCTCATTACCGCGTGGTTGAGCAAATTCAAGTGAAGCGAGCGGCCAGCGATATGCTTGATGTTCTGGATCCTATTGCAGAGGCATTGAACATTATGCAAAGTGACAAGACAAATCTGGCCACAGCAATGGAAGCATGGATAAATTTGTATGAAAAGTGTCCGCGGTCTGAAGTAAAAGAGAGGCGGGATCAAGCGTGTCAGCCTGCTCTTTTGGCCGCTAACTTGCTTGATCATAGATATTGTGGTTCAAAACTAACCCCGGCAGAAATAAAAACGGCAAAGGCGTTCGTTCTTGAATTGAATCCAGCGGCTTCCAAGCACATCACTACATATATTGCGAAAATGGATCCTTTCACCGAAGATTTGTTCACCCAGGATTGCAGCACAGTTGCATTTTGGAAGGCTGGTCCGAGAATGGGGTTCCCAACAGAACTGTGCTCTGTCGCTGAAAGTCTCGGCTCAGCAGTTGCAGCGACAGCTGGTNGATCGTAAATATGGTGGAATACGTCGAAATTATTCTAGATTCTTTTCATATTGTCTTGTATTTTGATTGAATGTTTCAGAATCGGAAAACTAGTGTGTCTTCAACAGTATGCGTACAAACCGATAGCAATTTCAATATGGTTAACACAAGTGTGACAAAATTGGGGTGTGCCGAATGAAAAGCAAGTCATTGAACAAAATCGGGACATTAAATTCGATTCTATTTGTCAATTATTCGATATATATATTATTGTGAAATACATGTTAAATCAAATGCATAATAATGGCAAAATTTTAAGCAGAGAGTAATGCATACATTTTGCGACAACTAAAACAAACTCAAACTTTAGCTAGGGGTACATAAATTAGACGGATATTCATTATACAAATCAGTCGTCAGAATTTTGCTAACAATTTCCATGAGATGCAGAAATTCTGATGATTAGATACAGGGTTGGCAAAAAATAAAAATCACATGATAAAAATCATGATTTTTATCATGATTTTTATGATCTTTTCAATCTGATGATTTTTATGATTTTTTCAATATTTGTAAATAAACTTGAAATTTTATTTCATAAAAAAATTTTGTTTTCAAAATAATGGAATTTTAGTAAATCAGCACTTACGTCACTTTGCAGTTTGACCGAGGACATGTATTAATTAATGTTTTCGTTAATTCATTGAAATGCTTTAATGTCTATTTAATTTGTATTCATTTCAGATTGATTTTGACTATTTTATTAATGCCACGCGTCAAGGACCCAATTTGGACAAGTTTCCGTGAAGTTCCGAAGGTGGGCACTGAATCGGATCGTGCTGAATGTGGAAAATGTGGACAAACTGTACTCGCTCAAGTCGCTCGTATGAAGGCGCATGTGTGCCCCAACGAACAAGAAACACCGATTCAACCAAAACGGCCTCGGCAATCTTCGCTTGCATACAGCCCAAAACCTTGGCGGGAGCAACAACACAAGATTGATTTACAACTGGCGCGATATATAATTGCTACAAATTCGAGCTTTCTATCAGCGGAACACCCTGAAATGCACAAATTGCTTAATCTGCTTCATCCAGGTACCACGGCGCCGGATCGAAAATCAGTTTCAGGTCCACTCTTAGACGAAATCTTTGAGGTATACCACATTTAATTTTCACCTACTTTGCTTATAACACTAAGATGCGGATATTAACATTTTTATACTGCATATTTACTTGCTTTGATAGGTTTAGTATTGCTCTATATTAAATGTAAAGTAATCAAAACAAATTTATTAAGGAGGAGAAGTGTAAAGTAATCAAAACAATCGCTGGAAAGCAGGCAACCCTTATGTTGGATGGGTGGTCAACTATATCGAACACTCCTGTTATTGGTATCGCTATTCATGTAAATGGTAAGAATTACCTTATTGATACAGTGGACACATCTGGCAAACCACATGACGCGACTTACCTTGGAGAAGTTGTACGAACAGGGATTGATCTGGCAGAGCAAACTTGGAAAGTGAAAGTTTCGGCTGTGGTATCTGACAATGCAAATAACATGTCTTGCATGAGGCGATATTTAAGAGAGACAAATCCAGAAATTGTCACTTACGGTTGTCAAGCACATTTCCTGAATTTGCTGGCAAAGGACGTTATCAAAGAGCAGACAATTATCAAAAATATTCTTGGCATATTGAAATACTTCAGGAACAATCACGCAGCTGCTGCCGAACTTAAACGAAGGGGGAAAAGTCGTCCACCGCTACCGGCCGACACTCGGTGGTGCTCACATAGGGATACATTACGGTATTACTCGACAATTGCTGAAATTTGCACATCTTTACTACCCTCTACTGATCCTCATTACCGCGTGGTTGAGCAAATTCAAGTGAAGCGAGCGGCCAGCGATATGCTTGATGTTCTGGATCCTATTGCAGAGGCATTGAACATTATGCAAAGTGACAAGACAAATCTGGCCACAGCAATGGAAGCATGGATAAATTTGTATGAAAAGTGTCCGCGGTCTGAAGTAAAAGAGAGGTGGGATCAAGCGTGTCAGCCTGCTCTTTTGGCCGCTAACTTGCTTGATCATAGATATTGTGGTTCAAAACTAACCCCGGCAGAAATAAAAACGGCAAAGGCGTTCGTTCTTGAATTGAATCCAGCGGCTTCCAAGCACATCACTACATATATTGCGAAAATGGATCCTTTCACCAAAGATTTGTTCGCCCAGGATTGCAGCACAGTTGCATTTTGGAAGGCTGGTCCGAGAATGGGGTTCCCAACAGAACTGTGCTCTGTCGCTGAAAGTCTCGGCTCAGCAGTTGCAGCGACAGCTGGTCTAGAGCGACAATTTTCAACAATGGGGTTGACATACGGAAAACTACGCTCGCGTCTGGAGATTGAACGAGCGGGGAAACTTTCATTTCTGTATAGGCAGCTGAACAATTTTTAATTTCTTGTAGAAATTCTAATTCTGAATTTTCGTTATAACGCTGTTGTTTTCTCAAATGTGAAAAAATCGAAAAAATCGTAAAAATCATGATTTTTTTGAAAAAATCACCATGATTTGATCTTTTCGGAAAAAAATCTGATTTTTTCCCAACCCTGATCTTGACAGGTGCGGTGGTGGCGTTCTCTCAACAAGAAAAGGCATTTTGCGTCCTCCAATTTGCAAAGATTGAATCTTGGACACGTGTTGAGCGTGCATTTCGCAAGAAATTTGAAAAAGTAGCCCATGAAAGGGAATCCATTGTCAGACGGCATGCTCAATTTGTGAAAGATGGGTGTTTGTGCTCAAGTAAGCGAACAGGTCGCCTTTCAACTTCAGAAGATGCAGTTGAGCAAGTTCGAAAGGCCTTTCAGCGGAGCCCCCGTAAAATCAGTGAGAAGAGCCAGCAGGGAACTTCAGCTTGCTCCAACAACTGTCTAGCGTGTCTTAAGGAAACGACTGCAAATGGTACCTTACAAGCTCAAATTGGTCCAAACGTTGAATGACACTGATAAGCCACTTCGCCGTGACTTTTGCATTGCAATGTTGGAAGATAACGGCTTTGATGACCAGCTTGTTTTTAGCGATGAGGAGACCTTCCATCGGAATGATAAAGTTAACAAGCATAACACTCGCATATGGGGTACTGAGAATCCTCATGAACATCTTGAGCACAAGCGAGATTCACCAAAAGTGTTTTGTGCAATTTTCAAGAAAGGACCCTTCTTCTTTGAAGAGGCAACTATCACTGATGAATCCTATCTCAATAGACTCTAAGACTTGTTAATGGCTCAGTTGGAAGAAGAATCTGATGACTTCATTTTTCAACAAGATGGTGCACCATCACATTGGAGTCTTACAGTAAGGCAGTTTCTTAACACAAGGCTGCCTGGTAGATGGATTGGGAGATCTAGGCGAGGTAATGCCCTGGACTCCTAGATCTCCAGATCTTACCCCGTGTAACTTTTTCTTTGGTGCTTTGTCAAGCAACAAGTTTATGTGCCGCCCTTTCCAAGAGATATTGACGAACTAAAGGCTCGAGTAACGGCAGTTGTGGGAACCATTGACGTCAAGATGCTGGAACGCGTTTGACAGGAAATGGACTATCGACTAGATGTCTGCCGTGCGACAAATGGTGCTCATTTTGAGCAACTTCGAAGATTCCCCACAAAACTTGAAACTTTAACCTTTCCAACAGTACCAATTTTTTTGCAACTCCTAATAGTTTTTGAGTTATTAAAAATCGTTATGTTCCCAAGACTTTTGAAACACCCTGTATATATATATATATATATATATATATATATATTGCGCTGTAGCGATTGTTTTTATAATTCCCCAGAAATAAAAGTAACTGCGTCAGATGAGGAGATTTGAATATGAGCAGCAAAATGTACATTTCATTTCTAAAATTCCGCATCTGTCGTTACTGATCCAATCTCGAAAAACTATATTTTAACATACGAAATAATATATGAATTATTTGAGATTATTAGCGAAATAAAAATATGAACATGTAACATCACAAACCACAAGGTTTAACCATGCCGGCAGAATAAGTGGCCAGCTGTTCAGCTTCGTCGATTGAACAGGGAACCGATTCCAAATCAGGTCGTTCGGCGTACATTTTATTAAGTAGTTGCTTTGACTTTGTGGTAGGTGGATTCAATTTACTGTTGGGCGTCGTCAACTAAAGAAGAACTTAAAAATAGACTGATATTTAGCATTGATTGAATTACATTTTCCTTTAGCAGAACATCTTTACAATTGAGGTTATAATCATGAAATCACTATAAAAAAGTGTCAAAAACTAAATACAGGAAGAGGAGAAATCTGAACAATAACAAGAGCATAGAAAAAGTGTCATTTTTATTAAAAAATGTGTTGACAAAGCAAAACTTACTTGAGTACTTGAAGAAAACTTACTTTACATTTTCTGTGATAAAACAAAGCAGCAAGAATATTCTTCAAGCATTGATCAACAGCACACATCATCAGTGCAACAGCTCCATCTGAAACACCCTCGACACCTACTTCCCATGCACCAACAAACATTCTACCAAACATAGTTCCGGCGTTTGGCAAACACCGCGACTTAGCACACCATCTCAGCTGAAGATCAGACCGACTGCAATTGGGGACTGCTAAAGGCGGTGCTGATAAACTCGGGTCAATTGTATAATTATATCTTCCGCGCTTCGATGTCTTAAATATACAAAAATGGTGAAAAAACAAATTTATTTAACAAAGTAAAGATTGCATAGTTTTTATTTAATCCTTATTACACAATAAAGTTAAAACCAATTAAATACATTAATATTTAACTGTATGGAAAAGTTTGAGATTAGTAATAAACTACATTATAATATGTTTCAGTTGAAGCTTTCAATGTAATAGCTAATATATGAAAGACAAGATGGTCACAATTAAATTAAGCATATTTCCAAAAAGTGCTAAAAATTTAAATTGTAAATGATTTCTTAGAAGTTTCAAGCTGCCATATTACACAAAGAATGTAATATATATAGTTCGAAACGCTTTGCATTCCTTGAGACGATATTCAAATACTTGATATATTGAGTGAATCAATATAATAGAAACAGCAAAGAAAGTAACAGACTGAGGGTATAGGAGCATCAATGAATCAGAGAAAACAAACTCGTGGATGCAAAAATATAATGAATGCATTAACCCTACCCTAGAATGAGAATGACATGATAAACATCGAAATGTTCCAATGTCAAGGCTTTATGGATACAGTATAGAAGGATAACACGAGCCATATGTACGGATAGCTAATTTAAAACATAATATACCTAATGAATTTGACAAATAATTGTAAATAACTCGAGGATGGTTTAGCATTAGATAAATTAGCATCAAATCAATTTAAAAATTTACATCATTCGCTAAAATTTTAGACTCATAAAAAGAAGTAAAGTAGTGGGAAACAAAATGGTTTACCTCTTCATCATTTGGGGGTTCTTCAGGAATAGAAGATATAACGCAGTTCTGATTTACAGTGTTGATAAATGGTGAAAAGATCTTTTGATCCTTTTGCTCATTTGATTCCATCAAATCATTTGGAGAACAGACTGTAGATGTAGATGAGGAGAAATCCTGATTGTAAAGTTCGCTAATGTGCTCATCAATGGAAGAAGTGGCATCAGTGAGTTTTTGGCATTTGCGAAATATGGCCAAAATAAATCTATAAAACGGAGATAAGAAAAATCCAATTTGAACGAAGTTCACGGTTTTCATAAAACAGAAGAATAAAAGGTACCTACTATGATGCAAATTTAACAGAAACAGAATTTTTACATTTACATCTTTTTTGCATTAATGAAATTGCAATAATGCTATACTAATATATATATATATATATATATATATAATTATTTCCAAGTATCTATCATATAATTTCATCAATGTTTGCTATTCAATTTACTTACAGCCTTAAACATACTAAAAGTTATTGCACAAAGTTTTAACAAAAACCCTGATTGCATCAGTTTATGAATTATGTCATAGTAACAACCTTTTCATTCATACCTTTCTAAGGTATCAGTTTTATTTATAAAAAGTGAAAATGAAATGGAAGCACAACTTTTTTGAAATGAAAAATCGTACCATTGTAAAATAAAATATACCTGTTATGCAAAGTATGATATCGTTTTGGCAGTAATTGACGCGCCTGCTGATCAAATTCGTTTTTTGACAAAGTCTGTTCGAACCAATTACGCATGAGTTCACGATATCTTTTGCTATTTTCCTCACCCAAAGCATTTTGAATGTCAGATTTATAATCAAATAAATCATCAGAAGACATTCTAAAGACAATTATTTGTTACTTTGAAAGTAATTTCAAAAATGAATATGTAGGATGCACAAAATATCATACATGAAATTTTATTATGTTATTTTACTATGCACTGGCACTATGCTATTTGATTTCTATTTGAAGTAATAATAGATATCTGAAAAATGGATTTATGTATTGTAAGCAGTAAGAGATTCAAAATAGTTGGCACAACGGTGGTGTTTATCATAAAAGAATATCGGAAATAGTTGTTTCAATAATCGTTTAAGTGAGAAAATTAGAGTGGTAGAATACAAAGTGTGGGTGAGCATTGGGCAGAGGTGATCACGTAAATATTGGGCAAGAGTAGAGTCTGTGGAGCAGGTTGGATAGCTCGTAAAAATAGCTCTACTTCTTTCTCTGGAATACATAATCTGAATTATCCAGAGGGCCTAGAATCCCTCTTGGGGAGGGGGCTGCCATCCGACAGCCCCATGACTACGCTCTTGATCGGAGAGTGCTAAGTCCGGGGAATATGGTGGATGCTTCTGGTTGAAAGTAGTGACATAAATCAACATTATCTGTATCCATGGTTGCAAAAATGCTTACAGCTAAAACTAACCCGAATTAACTTTCTTAGTTAATTTGCTTTGTATGCAGAATGCATAAAACAATAAAAATATACGTTTGCTTACATGTTGGAAATAATACCAATGGCAATGAAATTATATAATACAATTTATTGAGAAAAATAATTTCTACTTTTTTATATTCTAAAACGGACAAAGTTTTCTTTAGACCTAATATAATAAGTGTCCTAAACATTGGACCAAACTATTTTAATAGTTTTATAAAATTAACTGATTCACTTTCCAATCCTTGCGTAATATACTTAAGCCAATAATTCCGAAATATAAAAGTTTGAAAACAATTGCAATTCACACTAATACGTTTACTGTTTGGTTTTATCAACTGAAATTCATGTCTAGCTGCTAAAACTAAAAATATATTTTACTGCGTTGAAGAAGACTGAGTTCAGAAGTGAATCAACAAAAAAACAAATCCTAAGAATATAAAATGGTTGCTTAAAACACGTGATTGTAAAATTAGTCGGGGATTACGATCACTAAGATGAAGTGACAAATCGAAAAAACTCAAGGATTATTCATCCTTTCAATGTTCCATGCTATGCAAACCAACAAATATCCTATCAATTATTTTGGTGCTGAAGCTACTAAAGGCAAACTCATGCGTGCATATTTCATCTAAGTTGGCTCTAAACGAAATACAGGAGCATTTAAAAATAAAGAAAAATTACAACAAATGTAATGCTAGTTCACCACTTTATTCTATCTCATTTCACAAAATTTTTTAAAATGCAAAAATTCTACGTTTTCATCTCTCAATATTTTACCTTCCATTTCGACTATTGAATATGGTACGAACAAGGGTACTTCAAATGCAGAATTACATTTAAGTGGTATCCAGTGTTAAAGCACGGCAGAAAAAATAATCAGCAAGATTATTCATACATACAGTTACACACGAGAAACTGCTGAGCAAACATGCGAAGGTCCTACATCCCTCTCTCATTGCATGGCTTTCTTCTTATTTGTCACACAGGAAATTTTATGTTTTTCACAATGGACATAGGAGCTCTTTGTATGACGTCTTGAGTGGTGTTCCCCAAGGATCATTGATTGGTCCATTACTATTCATTTTTTATATGCCTGATCTAGAGTCAACTAATTGTTTCTTGATTAAGTTCGCGGATGATTTAACCTCTATCGTTCGCGTAAGTGCAAAGAGCACAATTACCACAGACTATGAAAATATTTCCACTTATTGCAACTAAATGGTCTCACTCTCAACGAGAGAAAATGTCAACAGATGATCATCAGCACAAAACGAAATAATACTATTCGCGAGCTTATTCCTGATAGAATTCCCATTGCGTCTAGCATACGTGTTCTTGGCATCACGATTGACTCTTCTTTATCATGGAAATCTCATTTGGATGCTTCTGTTAAACGTGCAGCTTCTCGTTTCACTATACTTAGACAGCTTAAATTTGTATATTCTGAACAGGATTTACGGTTAATCTTCCAATGTTGCATTGCATCCTTATTTGATTATTGTTGCCCTCTTTTTGGGTCACTGCCCATTACCCTTGATGTTCAAATCAAACGGGTTCTCAATAGAGGCGAACGAATTATTACCAGTGGCAGAATAAATGCATCTCCTATAATACATAGCGAACGACGAATTGAATTATCACGCAAACTTTTCAAGCAAGCAGCTGTGTCAGGACATCCTCTACATGAACTTATGCCTCCTATTCAACATCGCTTGGGACGTCTGGTAGAATTTCGATGTCGTCTCTCTCCTGGACAGAGACAATTCTTTCCATTTATGACTCGAATTTTAACCTCTTATCGATAACATTGTATTTTCTTTTAAATTAAACGTCTTACTATTACTACTACTACTACTACTACTACATCAAAACAATTTATATTTTTATACGGGTCTGATCACCTATCAAGGAAGATATGTGATTAGATTGATCAAAAACCTATTCCCCAGCCTACAGGATCAAAATTCTCTGCACACAACAGACAGTATGTAATGTGAGTATATCTATGCATGTATTTTCACTAGACTACTTATTATATACCAATAAGATTTCGACAGTAGTACTAGTACATCACCAACTAACTTTTAGGAAATTTTTCGCCTACAAAACGTCAAACTTATTTATACATGAATGTTGAAATATAATATGAGAATCAAAAATAAATGATTATCGATTGCTTATGTCATATGTATAATGTGGTCAACTGAAACAGCAATGAATGATCAACACTGAAATGATTTCAATAACAAATGCAAAACTGAATTAAACCTCAAATTGAAAGACACTCTGATTTCAGTTACTAGCCAGCCAAATATCTCATCATGATCACTCACTCGTGTGAAAACATATTCCTTGTCATTATTGTTCCTAAATTTTCTGAGCACTCTTGGGAAAAAGCATGTTTTTGATGGCTTGGATATTTTGTGACAAACTTTTACTACCTGCTTACCTTTAGTCATTTCAGAAAATATACATCTAATTTTGCACATTACCAGAAGAAAAAGCAAATTTCATGTAATTTTGAATGAATGAAATAAGTTCGTATTAACTTATACAAGGTGGTAGTGAAAATTAATATCAGGCCATTTTGAAGCTCAATGCACTAAGCTTTTGTAAAGAATTTCACTCAACAAACATAGGTAGTTTGAGAATTTGAAAAACTGAACCATGAACCTTTATTCAGATCTCTCACTCCGCGATAACTATTTGTGCGGATTTGTGAAAGCACTGGTCAATGTACATTTCATTTCGCAAGACATGGATGAGCTGAAGAGCCGGAAGGTATAAACCATAGACAAAGCATTGCTAGAACGCGTTTCCAAGAATTCAACTATTTGATTGATGTGTGTATAAATGGTCAATGGCGCTAACATTAAAATCTTTGAAAATTCAATTATATGCTTTCTGAATATACTAGATGTGGATAAACATAGAAATTCATGTATACTTTCATTAACTAGTTTTTGCTCTTTAAATTTCTTGCTATGTGCAAAAATTGGAATTACTTTCATCAATCAATATAATTGTGAACTGAATAACAATTAGTAGGGAGATTATTTTTTTGACCTAAAATTTAAGAATAAGAATCTTTGAACTAATGATTACATTTGAACGACATCAAATTGAGTAAAACGTTATAAATTATTGTTTGCATATAAAAAATATATTTATGGAAAACTGAAAATCCTTTGCTAAGCATTTCGGTTGCTTTGAAAAACTTTGTCCACTGGTACAAAGTAAAGGCATGCGAATTTGAAATCGAATTCGCGAATTTACACAAATTCGATTTCTATTTCCTTAAATTCTGCAAAAATTTCGAATTTCAAAAAATATATTTTGAATGTTTTAAACCTTCAAATCAGGTTTTAGTTTAAAAACTATAGAACATAGACTGTCGTGATGGTGGGATTTGCTTAAATGAGCTGCTAGTTGATATAACTAGGAGGCTTCTATTAATTTACGACTCAAAGGCTTGGCTTATAGTCGTGACAGACACACTTCTGGATCCTCATTTAGAGGACTGATTTGTTAATTTCCGAAATAGAAACTGAAAAGACTTGGTGTCAGGATTTCAAGCCTTGTGATTTCAAATAATGTAGAAGAACCAGATTCCAATTCTTCAAACGTCATCAAATGCTTTGCTGAAAAGTGTACATGAATCTGTTCAGCAGCATCAGTTGACTGATCTTGAATGTCTTGAATCACTGGAGCAAAAACTTAACAGTGAGTTAAGAATATACATAAATGGGTCCATAATGAAAAAATTAATTGTCCTATTTTCCGGAAAATAAATATGGCGTTTCCCCTTCTTCAATGCTCCATGATTATTTCTGGTAATTATGGGCACAAACTGTTCTTCGGAGCAAACAATTTCGGGTGTTCCAGTTGTTTTTCAAGACTTCTTCCGACATCAATTCTGATAATCAGTAAATGACTGTTGTTTTCCTTTAAATTATTATAAAAAAGAATTTTCAAATAACATAGAACTATGTAACCCGCCAAATTCTATTGGGGTCCATGTCTACCGTAACCCTTAAATGCATGGCATGCAAAATTACATTATTGCATAGCAAGGGTCTAAAAGCACGATTCTATTAATTTTGATTCAAAAAATTAAATTACATACTAATTTACATTTTACAAACAAAGTAATTCTCCAAAGTCTTTTTAAAATGTAAAACCAACAGTTTTGGAATTTAAATGAAACCTAATTGACACAAAACAACATATAGAGTACGTTTCGCATTAACTTTTTTGATTTTTAGTTTGGATACATTCTATATTAGTAATCTCAACAAAATTAGGTGTTAGCAAATTTTAAATTGCATTAATACTATCAACAGTGTTTTTATTAAAGCATTGACATATTCTTGCAATAACATATAGCTTGATCAAATCATATCATTTTCAAAAATGGCTTTTTTTACAATATTTGCATATTGAAGAAAGTCATTAATGTACATAACTATGGAATTCATTCCCACAATATTCGGCCTACTATAAAAATGCTAATATGGTCATCTTCAATGCATCTGATTGTATAAAAGAGATATAATTGATCAACGATTACTAGTTCTCGTTTTGTTACATTATCGATTATTATCAAAATACATCATAACTTCATGAATTTTTTCAACATGCTTAGTAGCAGAAATGCGAATATTTATCACAATTTAAAAGTTTGCAGAACTGGCATTGATGAATAATTAAATTATCCATTCATTTGAAATGTTTAGTATACTATGTTGTTCAATTTGAATTGTCTGAAAGCATGAGTCAGAATCTGAAGCAATTCTAGTATTTTTAAGAAAAATATCTGGAATCATCTCATTTTCACTGCTGATTGTATATTCTGGATAACAATAAAAAACTGAATCACCATCATTAGTTATTTGTAAAAAAAATTGTACTGCTTGTTGTATTTATCATATGACACTGTTGTTTAGAAGAATTGTAATTTAAACAGCTATAGCAGAATCCTACTGAATGTAATTGGGCTTATAAAATTTGAATCCTTTAGCATATTTCTAAACCTATATTAGAATATTCATAAAGTAAATGCAAGAGATAGGCGCCATAGCTCCTAGCAGTTAAATAATTCAAATCGTATTCTGAGCAAGTTGCTTTTATTATAACTCAAATATCGACTGTTAATAATATAATAAATTCTTAAATTTCTGTAGATTCAATGTTTTGGACGATTTGGTGCTAAACTGATCATATTACCAATATTCAACGAGGTCCGGGCCTAAGGCCCATGCCATGCATTTAAGGGTTAAAATAAGCTAAGCAATTGTATGTCTACTTCGGATAATTGAATGCACAAGTTAGATAATTGAATACATATTTCGAATAACTGCATGAACACATTGGTATTGATATTCTGAACATATGTAAGAAAATTTCAAGAATTTAATTGAATTGATTCAACAATAATTAAATAATTTAGCAAGATAAAGAAAGAATGTGAAACAATTGAAAGTACCGATTAGCTGACATTTTTAATACTTATTTTGTAATATTTCATTTAAGAAGAAAACAAATTACTAGAAATATTTAGAACTGATTATTGTTTGTTTGTGAAAGTTTACGTTTTTGAGGGGAGTCATCAATGTTTCCATTTACTGCAGGCTTTCTTTCTGGGATATTTGAATTGTCTGCAACTTGTTGAAAAGCCTGTGGTTGAGGCAAAGGAAACTTCCTTTGCAATTCAGTTAAAATTTCATCAATCCTGCGTTGCTGTAATGGTGTCAAAATTTCTTCTTTACTATTAGGTGTATCTATTTCAGATTTCTCACAATTAAAACTCCACGAATAACCAGATGATGGATGGTAATTAACTAAGGATCTCACTTCCGAAAAAGCTGACGTGAGAGAATCACAAGCCATTGATAATCTGGAATATATAATGCGGGCAAGATCTGGAGCTTGATATATAACTCCTGCAATGATGTAGTAATCAGCTAGAGGAGTTACTTGTTCTGGAGAATGCCTTCTTTGCTTACGTATAACAAATAAGACTTTGTCTTGATAATGATGCAATTTATATTCAATACCTTCAAGATTAACTAATTGATCTAATGATCTCCGTTGCATTTTAATAACTTCATTATTACATGTTCTATCGTAAAAAGGATTCGATCTTTCCGAGAAATAATCCAAAACATTTTCAGCATTTAGTAGCTGTAGCCAAGTACTATCATGCCATGTTATTCCATAAAGGGCCTCTTGATTTGCTGACATTTACAAAGACGTTAAACAAATGCACTACTAAAAAATAATCACCACTTTCACTTTAAATTGTAAATGATTACTTATTGTTTAATGGGATTCAAATTTCGATATTTGGCCGAAAAACAGCCTTAAACGAAATATACAAATACGAGAATCATTCATGTGTTGTCTCAAAAAGCGATTTCGAAAGACTTACTAATATCGAATATTTGTTTCGAATAAATTTCTATTTTCTCAAATACGAAAGGATTGATTTACTTGAATATAAATTCGAGTAATGGGGGACTTTCACCCAAAATTAAAAACTGCTAAAATGCTACTATATAGATGAATAATCAATAGAAAATTTCTTATTGTAGTTGACTGGGGTTTCAATATTATTTATATTTGAGATATTCAGTATTAAACTCTAATTGTTGCTGTCACGTCAGAGGAACTAAATGAACTTTCCCACAAAATTGTTTGCAACATACATGGCTTTTTTAAAAAAGTTTTTTATATTATGTTCACATTTAGTTAGTTTTTAAGGTCATTTAAATTTGGTTGGTTTGTCTATACCATATTGCTTAAATATGCATGGGAATTTTCAATTAGGTCGTCTGACGTAACAAAATGCTAAGTTAAATGCTGAATATTTTGAATATATTTCATTTTTAAACCCTGGTCTCCTACTATATGGTATTTTCTATTGATTATTCAGCAATATTGTAGCATTCAGACAGACACTACATTCGATTAGCATTATTAATCAATTCGAACATAGTTTTAAATAAAAATTCTACATATCATGTCTGGTAAATTAAAAGTTTTTTAAGCTATGAATTTATGCAGAGTGCTAATTACTTTAATCATAGTCATACATAATAAACATTTCACTTGAACAACAATGGTATGACTTTTGACTAAAGGAAATTTCATTAGAATTATTCGTTATTCGATTCGAAATATGTGTTCTGTTCTGTTTTAAATATAAATATAACATGTAAATGATAACCATGCTAAAGCTTGTTTTCGTTGCACTCAGTTTTCGATAATTGTATTAGTGAACGCGTTAATACTAAAATGCTCAAAATTTTCATATGAAGGAAAAATTGACAATTGAACAAATAAGCTAGGCAATGAGTAACAAGCGGTCGAAATATTCTCTAACATAGGGTAAAAAGCAATAAGAAATAAAATAAGATGCATAAAATTTTACAAAGTGATTGACTTAGACTGATAAAATAAAATGCCCGGCATGCTGAATAAGTTCTACGCGATAAACTTCTGGAAGAACGATTTCGACGTTAAATTCGTGCTACTATCTATAAAACCAACTTTAGGGTGCTGCCGACTACTAAAATAAATCTTTCAGCTGCTCCCCATATATATAAGCAAAATGTCTCGGTGTTGATCCATTTTTTTGGTTTTGTGCCACCAACATTTTACTATAAATTACAAAAATGATATAGGGTAAATAGATCAATCATGAAGATGCAAAGTACAAAACTAAAAATTTAAATTGCTATTTTTTACCATATCATCTCACTATGTTAAATGACTACTTTGCAATGTCTCTTCAATGTTCACAATTGGCAGATTATGAGGTCTTTCCTATGAGATTGTTGAGCAATTCAATTGCTTAGTAATACTTAATCTTCAAAAGGATGTTCTGAAGTTTGCACAAAAACAGCTAGTGTAAAGAAGATGCTAAGGCAATAACAAGGTTTTGCTATATAGACAGCAGTTTAAACTCCTATTAAACTTAAGAACCATTAGTGCTCAACTCACTAATGTAGATTCTTTGAAACAAGGGGATCCTTCATGAATACATACAAAAAATTACAAAATGTATACGAGCAATTGAAGTAGTCAATGAATATAAAGTTTCAGTTGTGTAAATGAATGAATAAATTTAATTAAGCTAATTAAGCATGACAAATAAAATAAAAATAAAACAAAATGAATAAGTAAATAAATTCTTCTTCGAAAAATTCCCCCAAGAAGGTATATCTCAAACGAAGAACTTAAGTGAGCTACACGATCTACACAATAAATTTTCACCCGTTGGACGTGCGATTCTAGTGATATACCCATGATACCTTAATCTAATATAGCTCATAATATGAAGGAGTGAGCTCATCTATATTTGAGATGAGAGGAGTTCAAGAATTCGATTAGAGCAGACAGAACTCAGTTTTATCAGTGAGGAGTACATTAACACTCTGAAAAGGGATGCCACAGGATCTAAACACCGAGACAAGTTTCCTTCTTTCAAAGTTATAAATAGGGCAGCGAAAAATCAGGTAATCAGCTGTTTTCAATTTTGTGCAGTGAGAAGAACAGATGCCAGTCCTATCATTAAGATGTCTGATGAATGCACACATTTGTCCGTGACCGGTTAGAACTTGGGTTAAGGAAGCATTAGGAGGCAGATTTTGGAGACAATCAAAATTCCACAGAAATTTGCTTTCAATGAAAACTTTCTTCTTGGCTCTTATAACCAATGTGCTGCATTCAGAGTTAGAGAGAGGATTGTGATCTGTAAAATTGAGTACAGATTACACTTGCCTGAGTGCTGTGTCATGAGATCGTCAATGATTGGGGTTAGCATAGCGTGTGAAATGACTTCGTTAGTGCCACTTGTTCGTAGTGCGCTGGTAATACGAACGTCCATAACATGCTTGATTTTCAATCTATGTCCCCAAATACCTAAGGCATACGCGACTCTCGGAATGATGACCGCATTGTACATAATTCTCAGATTAGAAGAAGGTTTGATATCCTAAAAAGTCTTCCAATATACTGATTACATACGGATACGATTTTTGTTAGGTGTTCATTAAAATTGAGTTTTCGATCAAAAGTTAAGGCCAAGGTTTTAACATTGTCAGTCAGAATTTTACCTTGAGGTTTACACAAATTTTCGATTCTCTCATCCATTTATGTAACGCAATACATCAGTTTGCTAATTTTTGCGAATGACATCACCATTAGAAAGAACTTCCCCATGAAAAAAATAAATTTAATAGAAGATCAAATGCATGCATGAATAATAGAATAGTAAAAAACAAGTTTTTGGGGAGCTGTATATGCCTTTGTTTGCAAAATTATTTTCAGCATTTGCGCATTCTAATACGGTCTTTTAACTCTGAACGTAGTAAAAAGTTTACAAATACAGTATCCGTCATCTATTTTTGACACCCCTTAATATTTCTATATTTTTGAATTTAACTACAATGAAAATCAAATTTATTAAATATTTCTTTCTTTATTATTGAAAACAGTCATATTAAGTTCATGAAAATGTTTTAGTTTTGATCATGATATATATCAAAACGAGAAAATATTCATTTTATTAAATTCTAACTCGTTCACCTATATTAGACAATTTCAAACAATTTTAATATTCATGAATGGTTTATTGAGAATACAATTTTTTATTCATTTTAGAGTAACATAAGAAAGAAATTAACAAATAAATAACCACAAAAATTAAAGTTAATATTTAGAATTGTAACCCTTTGTCTTGATTACAGCTCCAATAAGTTTTGGCATGGATTCATATAACTTTGAGATATAATCATTTGGAATTGCATAAAATTCCTCCTCAGTGAATGCCCATAGCTCTTCAGTACATTGTGGGTCACGATTCATAACTTTTTCTTTGAGAAAATCGCACAACTTTTCAATTGGTGATAGATCAGCACTCTGAGGTGGCTAATCATTTATCATTCTTATCGCTTTCTGTTGCAAAAAATTGGCTGTAGAGAGTGATGTGTGGTAAGAAGCATAATCTTGTTGCAATATATATTTAGTTGTATAAATTTGTAGAAGGGCTTCTTCAAGAATATTCTGGTACTTCAGGGAATCGAATGACCCATTAATCAGTTTTAGGTACCTTTTCCCATCGAATCTTATACCTACCCAAACTATTCCATATGGTGAACATTTCTTTGTTATTGGATGTATTTTGGCCTCAGTTCTTCATTTGGGTCGTCTTCAGACAAACTGACGTCGAGTTGGAAAGAGCTCAATTTTTGATTCATCAGAAAATATTATCTGACTCCAGTCTCTAATTTCATAGTTCTCTCTTTGTTTGTACCATAGAAGTTGTTTGTTTGCTAATCTTTTAGATAAGTATGGCTTTCGTGTTGCAACTCTTCCGAAAAGATTAGCATCTCTAAAAACACGTTTGACAGTGGACACAGACTATATCTTGCAGATTCGATTTGCGTCGTAATTGGTTTGCAGTCATTTTGGGATTCTTTTTGGATAATACAATGATTTTTCGCTTTTGTCGTGGAGTCAATTTTGGAGGCGAACTCTTTTTTATAGATTTTCTTCTCCAAATCTTTTTTTATCCCTATTTATTATATTCCGAATCGCACACCTGCTAATATTTAGCGTCTTTAAAATCAGTTTTTAATGAATTGTTTTCAATCTAAAGACGAAGAGCCAGACTTCGAATTGGTAAAGGTATTGCAGGCATTTGTATTCAATGTGAAATCAAAAAATAATGTCTTTTATATTTAAAGGTCAAAGGTTAAAAATGCGACCTCCTTTACAACACAACATCAAATGAATAAGAAACAAGAAATGATTACGTCTAGCATGTGCAAGATGGTGTCTATAATAGACATGGGACGCATCACTTCCTTTTTATCGATTTGCTGAAATTACTTTGACAGTTTTTTGTCTTATTCATCATGAATCACACTACATTAACTTGCTTTCAATGATAAAGAAAGAAAAATTTAATAAATTTGATTTTTATTGTAGTTAAATTCAAAAATATAGAAGAATTAAGGGGTGTCTAAAATAGATGACCGATACTGTATAATTTTTAGACTTCGTGTATAAGCGGCAAACCCTAACTTTTAGAGCAAATTTTAGTTTCACAAGTAATGTGCTATTGAATATATTTAGATAAACAATTCTAGCGTGTTTTGTATTTAGAAATAATCACAGAGTTTTAAATCTATACACTATTTATGTCTCAGTAATGAAATAACTAAATAAAATATTTGATTGATGATATAAGTTAGGCTTTTGATAAATAAAATTCAAATTACCGGTAATCAGCTTACTTTAATTTCAAATTCTAGCGAGTTAAAGCTTAAATATGGTCTCATTCGTTAAAAAATCGTACTTTCAAGTTTACAACTTTCATTCAAACGAAAACAAGAATGCTAATTTCCGAGGTTCACTGACTTTTTTGAAACGTTAAGAATATGAATTTTTGCAATAATATGAACGTGATAGGTAAAATATTCAAGCAAGAACGAAAAGTCCTAAATCATGATTGCTTTCCTTGTTGGAGGAGATTAGTTAATACGTTTTTATATTCTAAATGATTAGATACTTTATAGTTATGTTTTCTCGAATTGATGGTTTTCTTGAGCAGCAACAGCAAAGCGGCAATGAATTTGATTCTGGTTACGCAGCGTTGCAATTAATTGAAACTATCCCTGCTACTCGTGACGCAGCTTTAGAACATATTGGCAAAATATTTGTGAATTATGCATCTAACTACATTCGTTCCGGTATGTGTTATGTAGTTTTTCTAACCTTCGTATTATATCATAGGATCAACGCAAAATGCAGCAAATGATGAAGTACTTTTTGAATGTAGAAACACTATGCAAACTTTAGTTCAAAGGTCTTCACGATCATGGCTTATTACAATTTTTAAGGTTACCAATTTTTTAAATGTTAACTGTATATATTTAAATGTTTAACTGTAATTTGATGAACATGATTTTGAATTGTTTAATAACTGTTTGAAAACTGCTACCAGGATATATATGTTAATATTCTACTAATTTTAGTGGTGCAAAGATCTGCTGATGTCATTAATTCCACTTTATCGTTCTAATCTTGGACTATCCCATGCTTCCTTCACTTTGTCTGAACATGTGACTAAATGGTTACAGTGTCCAGCCGCAAATACGTTAATTGATCTTTTAAATACGTGTTTGCATATCCAAGAGTAATTTTTGTTATTTGTAATATAGTCATGATATATAATTTCGACAATGTAGCATATTATTTTATAGTTTTAGTGACAATGTTCGCGTTTAGTTTTCATGTAAAAGAATTCAATCTATGTAACTGAAAAATATATTTTTTGTAGATTAGTCAATTTTATTTTTTATTTATCTACTTAAAATGTGTCTTCAGAAAATAAACAGTCACAGTAAGTTTTTGTACTTCTTTTTAATAGTGTTTTAAGCAAAAAAAACCGGTTAATTAAACAGCATGTGCGGTTTAACAAATGTAATTTCAGTGAAATTTTTCTCTTTATAAAATTTTTTTTCATTTTTTTTCATGTTGCTATTGTTTCATTTTTGAATTGATTATCTAAGTCTTAATATCTTTAGAGAAGATGGCGGAGCTGATGAATTAATTTCACAAGTGATCTCTGCGTCTGCTAAATCTGCACCTTTTTCAGAATGGATACTTTTGCAAATTGGGTTGGCTTAATAATGCTTAATATCTATGTTATTAATGATGACTATTTATTCATTTTCGTCCGTAATTTTTTTGACAGATATATCACTAGAAAGTTTTTATCAAAATTCTCATGCACTGACAGATTTATTTTAGACTAAATTTTCCTCAAAGAGTATTGAAATATGTAATAGAGAATGGGATCAAAACATGGAATGTAGAAAATATTGAATTGGGAAATGGATCAAAACATGGAATGTAGATAGCGGTGCCGTTGTTGATAGTCCCTCTGACGTAATGTACATGGAAGTAGTATCTTGTATGGCAGTCACTCATTCAGCTGCTGTAAAAAGCCATCTTCTTCAACTTTTTGAGGTTTAACAATTAACTTTAATTTGCTCTTTTCATTATAGGAAGGTTGATTAAACCTCAAATATAAATGTTTAATTCCAACGCATTTTAGGTACAATTAATTTGAAAATATATATATATATATAT
>CABFPE010000576.1:457238-495765 GCA_900660155.1 Hofstenia miamia
TATATCAGTACTTTCACCTAGCTTTTACTTCCTCACGTTTCCAACAATTTGGCATTAGTCTTTTCCAATTCTGTCATTTTGCTTCATACCCAATACAGACACAGATTTTTTAAAGTAATCCTATCAAAAGCAAGGAGGTTTTAAAATAATTGTCTCCTGCAAGAAGATTTGGTTTGAATTTTGAAGATTATCAGCATTACTAGGAAATACACCTGCACGTATGCACCACTCGGTATGATGTTTCCAAACATCAATCTATTCCAACATATCGAGCAATTTTTAACATATTTTTCCGTTTCAGTTAAAAATAGTTTTCGGTCCTACAATACTTAGCCATCGCCTAGTAATATTTAGTTGCTACAAAACTCAATTATCATTAGTTAAATGAAGTTTTTATCTGAAGTTCTCGCTCTCTAGTGCCACATCTAGATTTGCAAGCAAAGGAAGGAATCATTAAATTTTCAGACGATCAAATGAAGTAACAAAAGTAAGCCAGAATTTAGTGCGTTTGTACTACGTTTCATCAAACTCAATATACAGAATATACAGATATTCCACCCGTTTGGCTGCATCAATAACATTGGCTTTTCTCTAGAAAAAATGTTGTTTAAATACATTTAGAAACTAGAATGATTTACGAAATTTTTAATAGTTTGTTTTGAGTGATTTCTCAACGATTATGCCTTAGAAGTTTTCATTTATTGTATATACCTCATATTTTTTACATCAACTGAACAAAATGCTATTTTTGCACGTGAACATTATCTGCAAAACAAAACGTGTTTCTCTAAATTTTAGTGTGTTGAAAAGAATTATTCAATTGATTATAATTAGAAAAACTGTTTTTGTATCATATGGTTATGCCCAAGGGTGCACGTGGGTAAAGATTTTGGTACCCAACTCAACCCACATCAGCACTCAACTTCACCCACACCCGTAGCAAACAAAATCATACCCGTACAGGACCTACAGATTTTTCCGAAAATTTTCTTTAGAAAAAAGTCTTTTCTCCACAGCAAAATATTTTATACTACAAAATAAAGTACCGTGCAGTATACATATTACTATGGTTTACTACATTGTAATTGTTGACTTTGTCTACGTAATGTATCATAAATAGCCTTTTGCATAGGACATGGAGAATAGATAACAGAAATATCAGTCTAGCATTCTCCGAATGTAGAAGAATACATTATTTGATATTCCATCTAATTTTTTATGTCTCATATTTATATGTTGATGACGGCCTGAGAATAAAACTTAAATTCGTAGTCGCACTTTTCAAATTAGTTACCCAGCCCACACCTATGCCCGTGCAGATGTGGGTATACCCGTAACTCACATGGGCATACCTAATCCACTTCCACCCTTGCTTGTATCTGTTTGATAAACTAATGTTTTACTCGTGGGTGAAATCTCATTCAATGGAGTTATTTACTTTAATTTCTGTCTGAAACTGGCTGGAAATTTAAAATTGCAGGCGTGCGAATGCCACATTACTGCCTGGAAATTGCTCTCAGTTCGGCATGGAAATGCCTCGAACTGCCTGGAAACTGGTAAGTTGACATGCGCGGACACACGAGTGACCCACCAGGAACAAATAAACTAAAAAACACTTTTCTCCCATTTTATTAAGGATTATAATTAAGAAATATGATAATCAAGAAAGCAATTTTTATGAAGATTAACAAGAAATTTTTTTAGTCTTGCCTTTCTACTTCTGTATAAATCATCTTGCAGCGATGTACTCAGGATCAGCATTCAGACCATTAGAAATTTGTGCTATGACTGTATTATCAACCCATCTAATGTGATTTGCTCTTATAATACACCTCATATTTGCTTGATTTTTTCTCAAATGTCACGTCTTGTCAACAACACAACAGACGCAAAATAAAAATCTAGTGATGTATCAAAATTCTACATTATTTTTCGATGTGCATAAATTTTTGTTCATTGTATTACTTCATACTTCTAGTTAGGATTAAATAGAATACGAATGATTTAATTTTTCAGTTTGAAATGGCTCAAAATCAATGTATATTGTACTTTCATGTTGTCCATTTTCCCACAATGTGATTTATCGTGCTGACATTCTTGAAGCTTTTCAAGATCTAGTTTCAACTTTCACGTTTGCTCCATTTGATGGTTCAATATTGACTGTAAGTCTACCAGCTGCAAGATTGTCTGTCACAACATCATCTCCACTATCTTTCAATGAGTGATTCACTAAAAAATATCTAGCGTTTCATTTGCAGTATTTCTAAAGAAATTGAGTAAATGAAAGTGTTTTAGACAAAACAGAACCTAAAACGATTTTAGAGTTAGTTGTTCCTAATGGGTCAAAATGGACCCATCGTGGAAAACAAAAATTTATTTTAGAATTATATGTTGGAAGAATGAAATTATGTGTTTTATATTTTAAGGATAGTTAAAATTACTAAAAATATCACATCAAAGAAGTTGTAAGATTCAGTAATAACATTTATTAGCAGTTTATTTTTTGCCTTATGTTCAGTATTTTCAAATTCTGCAAAATTTAAAATTAATTGATTCTAAGACGAGACAAAATATAAAATATAGTATATTTAAACTTAAATTAAAAAATAAACACAATTATAAAAATTGTTTAATTTGAACTTAAAAAAACAACCCATCACGATCTAATGAGGAAACGTCATTTCGACTGTCTTAATGAAGAATAAGAAAGCAATGCTTATAATTTTTGAATTAACATTTTGATTAGGTTTATACTAGTGTTTTAGTGCATAGTTTAAACGTTTCCAATAGCTAAATTAGTTGCGGCACATTAACGATTTTCCTGAGTTGCTGATGAGGTTGTCATATACGCTAGAAAATTATTTTTGTATTTCAATTTAATAATATACATTCAACATCGTAAAAATGTGTAAATTTATACTCAATATTTTTGCATCTATGTTAATTACTTGTTTTTACTATCACAGGAGCAAAATTCGATTTTTTATCAGAGAAATGTTGTTTTCTATCACAATTCACAACTTTATGTATTTATTTTTTGATACGCCCCTTCCGTCATTGATAAGTTCATCTTTCAATTCTGAAATTGCTACATAATTTTTTATTGTATTCAATATACACTAATTTTTTTACACTTCACATTTGTTGTCAACATTTTCCAAATTTCCAATTCGACATGTCTATCACTTGTAGTGATTGGTTTCATTTAATAGTCGTCTTTTCAAATGCAAACATTGTACATTTTCGTTGTTTTTAAGGATTTTCGAAGGAGTCCAGTGCTTTCCTTGACTTAGTTTTGGGTGAACTATTGTATTCCCTACAAAGAATCGTGCATTCACGTCATTCTACCTCAGCACCACCTGAAGAAATGTCCAATTCACTTATCCAAGCCATATCGAAGGACTACCAGTGGCTCTGTGAATTATTTTGGTCATGTGATTCTGCAAGGTATATATTGTCATTTTCTCCTTCCAATACGTTTTGAGTTGCATGTTGAATATTCTATTTTTAGTGTGCATCAGGGTTGAGAGAAGTTAAAAAATTTTAACGCGTTAAATTTGTAAGCATTAACGCGTTAATATACGTTCATTTCCATGTATTTCTAAATTCAAAATAACTAATAATCTAATGTAAAAATAAAATCATACAGGTCTGTTTGCATTTGTGTACCGTCGAGTCGGGTATTGTTGTGAAAATCAGTTAATTATAACGTCTATTATGACGTTAATTTTTCATTCCTAATAAGAAACACCCTCTTTAATGTGCTCACGAATAAATATATAATTGACTATTAAATTTTATTTGTATTTCTATTTCAACATGTAATTTAAAAATACAAAGATGTATAAAAACTATTTTCTTCACACGTTAACGATTTAAGTTCTTCTAGCCCTGTAAGCATTTTGAGAGAAAGACTTATTTTATAAGTACATGGTGTCGAAAGAAATGTATACACATTCCAAATAACTGTAAACGTGATGTTGAATTAGAATTTTATTGCTTCAAAGGTAATTTAAAATATCTATTTTTTGTTTTTTACTGCCTGTCCACAAACTCAAGGCTATTTTGTCACAGACGCTGCTGACAACGCTAAGCAATAGAATTGCACACATCACGCAATTCCCTTAATATTTGGGTGCATTCAAATGGCTGCTCTCAATTCTGCAAATATTGCCGATTTTATAGCATAGCCTTGATCTTTAGCACTAGAAAGTCTGAGCGGTCAAATTTGACCACTTTGCACATCTTAAATGCATTTGTAATGCCTCATGTAATGAGAATTTAAATAGAAAAGCAGCTTACTTTGTTCTTCGGACACCTTTCTTTCATTTGCTTTGTCTTCATTAGTTTTACTTGAATACGTCAATTCTGACAACTGTATGAATTTAAGATATAGAATCATTGGACTTTCTAGTGTTAAGGTATCCACATATGAAATTATCGAGTGGTGTGAGGTCTCGTGAACAGAGAGGATCTCCTCAACAACATCTTCGTCATTATTGACTTTAAGGGTTGAACTCACATAATTTGTTGACTTCTCATAGTTATTTAAGATATAGTCAAAATGCAGTGAGAAAAACAAAAAATGACAATTGTAATTAGTTAAACACTTTTAAAACAATAAAATGAAAATATTTAAACACCACATCGCCATTATTTTTAATGTGTATTCATTTTTTGCTAACACTAATATAATTGTTTTTGCGTTTCCTTGTTTACAATTTCTCAAAGCAGCCTAATTGCCGTAAAATTATTAGTAAAGATATGACTGATCGTGATAGTATCCAGCATTTCTATATTTCCAATTAATTTATTTGCAAAAATCGTTTTGTTAACTCACATTAGGTGGCGCAATTGCCGGTTTGCTGTTGTTTAAATATAACAAGAATATTCTAGGTTTTTTGGCTTAACAATTATGTAAAATTAGTGTGTGCTGGTCATTAATATTATTTTTAAGACAAGAGGTTGTTGACAAGTTACTTGGATTCATTTGTATCTATTATGGTGAATCTCTCGCGAGTGAAGTCTTTCTAAATCTCATCTTTACCGCATCTTCTCCCGAAAAGGTGAGCACTTTCAACATTAGAATTACCTTTTAATCCATCGAATGGACTTTAGACACCTCAGATTTTAAATCTCGTAAAGTCCATACACATTTATTCCCCTTACGCGCTGGAATCCTGGGTTAAGAATATCTTGAATCCTGCAACATCTCAAGGAAGAGAGATTCATTTGTTATCAAGTATGCTGTTTTTACTGCAGTCTCAAGATCGCGAAAGAATCGGGCAAGAAACACAAGGGTATTGCTTTCAAT
The DNA here is from genome assembly GCA_900660155.1 of Hofstenia miamia. Classification (NCBI taxonomy): domain Eukaryota; kingdom Metazoa; phylum Xenacoelomorpha; order Acoela; family Hofsteniidae; genus Hofstenia; species Hofstenia miamia. The sequence goes on from CABFPE010000576.1 coordinate 462,553, forward strand.
TATTATCTTTTTTCATGTAATAGTTGAATTTCGTATATTTATTCCATTTAGTGGGGATTCTTTAGATAAGCAGTTTTTAAACATTTCTGTTTTCGCAGTCTTTATCATTCTAATTATTAGAAGTAATATGTATGAAGGGGTATATCCATATGGAATACTTTCTAAATTATTTAGGTTCTTTCGACGTTTTTTCTGTGTTAATTTATATTAATTTTACGTTTTTTATTTCTTAATGTAATATTTATAGTCGTCAATTGTTAATTTTTCTTTCATCTCTTATGTAATCAATTTTAAAGTGTGTTTGCTTTTATCATTAAGAATGAATCAGTTCAAAAGGATTTCCCCTTTCACTCATGCTTAACAGTTTTAAGCTTGAGTATTTTAACAATTTTGGTTTATCTCCATTTGAAAGTTTTTCTTCAGTATTTAGAAATGTTAAGGATAATACTTTGTACAACAGTTCACAGTATCAACAAAGTTCTAGTTTATTATGCGGATACTATTCTATTTGTTTTATATATGAAATATGTAAAGGAAGCGATTCATTTGTCAATAATTAATGATCTTTACAAAAAAAGTGTGATAGATATAAAATAAAGTCTATATTAAGAACTTTTTCAGGGTAGCATTGGTACTTAAATTTCCTCCGGAAAAATATTTTATTAAAGGTTCACAGAGTTAACTGTCATGAAATTAACTTTCCTTTACTTATATTCCTTTACTTTATTTCTCCTTAAGTTTGACTTCGTCATCGCAGGCTAGAAAAAAATTTCTAAGCCCTTATATAAATGAGACTCAATAATATTTGAATATTTGAAATTGCAATTCACATAATGTGTTTGTATTACGCCTGTAATTATAGAAATATACTTCCACTTTGAAGAAAATATTTGCATGTGAAATAGATATTCAACAGCTGTTATAATTAAATTATATTTCTATTCTAAAGGATTCATTCCTTAACTGAAGTTTATGGGAGTAAAAATGTAGTTAAAATTCTAACAATTACAGCGGCTGCATCTTTAATGACAAAGGTCTGCGAAAACAGAAATGTTTGAAAAATGCTTTTGTATAGCAAAAATCGATAAAAAGTAATATAAATTGTTTAAAAAATGAAAGTTTAAAGCGGATTCATATATAAAGTAGTTCCTTTTTTTACTGCTCACTTCATATTTTGGGATTTTTTAACCTTTTTTTCCACGTGATCATTTCCACTCTTTTCACTTCGTGTGACTATGCGCATTGTTCCATTTTTGGGAAGAAGTTTTTGGTCCAAAGACATAAATAGAAAACCTGGAGGTATGGAAAATTTACAACATTTTTTTCATAAGATTTCAACCAGTGATGGTTGCAGTATCGACAAAATCACATATCCAGAAAACTGGAAAACAGTCATTGTAATAATAAATATTGAGAGATGAAGGTGTTCTGTAGTGGAAAATTTTGGGAATAGGGTACAGTTTATAGTGTAGGCCGACGATTATAAATATAAATGGATATAAAAACCTCTGGCATCTTTGATGTCCGAGATTTAAATCATCTAAATGTAGAAAGTCTATGAATTGCATGAAATAATAAGATCTATATATGATTAAAACTTTAATAATATATGTATATACTAAAGATTAGCTAAAAATTAATTTCTTGAGATATCACATTGTTCGTTTTTGTTCGTTAGCATTCAAAATTTGCTATCTATAGAATCCCTGCCTCGCGCTTCGAATTCGACAATTAAAATGTGTTATATAATCAAGAACAATTTTGATCAATAATTCCCATTATCTTTTAAATTTAAATAATCGACTATGTAAAATATTATGTATATGTAGGACTAGGATAAATGTCGTATAGTCAGTATTGGCACCATGCCGTAGTCCTGCCTACATTAAAAATATATTTGTTAGTTTGATTTTTAAAACTATTAATTTACATATTAAAATCATTAAAAGTATTTTTTCTTGAACAAGTGTTAAACTTTTGAAACAATTTGCTGCCTGATACATTTCATTCATGGAAGAATGTTCTAATATACCTTTTACATTCAATGAAAGATTTGTAACGATTTTCGTGTCGTGCCAGTCTCATGCCCCACTGCGTCCCTTCATGTCGTGCCCGTGCCGAAAAATCAAGTTACTGTTCCAACAATGCGTATAGTTGTACTTTGCATCTAACAGAAATATCAATATTCAACTTCATTAACGAAATTCTCTTGTGGCAATCTTTAGCCTTACTCAATGGTAATAATTGTCATTGTTTACCTTTGATTTTCTGAGTGGCTTAAATGAACTCAATGGGCTTACAATTAGTGTTTTTAAATGACCTAATTCAAACAGTAATAATAGATATTTCAAATATTCCTAAAACTTGTTTCACACTATCAGTTATGATATACACTACCTGAAAATTTAAAAATATTGATTGAACCTCAATTATGATTTGCAATGCATTCATTCATCTCCACATTCCACTTAAAACTTTTTCACACAATCAACTGATTTATGGTCGTAGTGTTATCCGCATCGTTCAACACAATCTTTAGCGAGTTCTTAATCTATATTAGAGATTCTATGCGACATTTTCTGAATAGTAAAGCACGATTATTGTAAATTTTTATATCTTTTCTTTGTTGGCATATTCATAATTTAGGTTACTCCGCATCGGTGAAGTTTTGAAGCAGAATGCGCGGCTGATTCTTCACTATGTAGCCAATCCCAACAAAGATGTTATGAAGCTGGCATTAAAGTTGGCAGAGCGTTTGTCATGGTCGAATTCTCCCGACCGACCTATGAATTTGGAACTGATCATGTTTGCATGCAATCAAATGAATTATGCATTCATTAATAGTCTCTTACTTTCTGAAGGTATCTTTATTTTTCATAGCTCTTTGTGCTTATTGCATTTTGTAGTATTAGCTTAAGCTTGTTTGCAATTGATACAGCTACTTACTTAGGGTTTTAAATGCAATTTATGGCAATTATGCTTAAAGTACATGCATTTGCATTACCAAAATTCTCATTTTTTGGATTTATTTTGAGATATTTACCAATTGTTTCCTTCGATAAATGTATCTTCTAAGTTTGTGGGTGTGGCTTATTTTGAACGTTTTCAGACTTCTATAATCAAATATTGAGGAAATAGAACAAAACATTTCTTAAGAAAGTTGAATTATTTATAAACAGTAATGCAAAAATGTATGAATGGTATTTTAATATTTAGTTTCCCTCCCTTATTAAAAATACAGCTTTTGACCCAAGAAAGACGCTACAAGGTTCATGTTGTACTTGAAACCTTCGGACGACCCTCCACATTAGTCATTATTTTTAAAGTAATACGATATTCTACAAAGAAAAATTTTCGCTAATAGATTTAGGATTTTGTAATAGATGTACCCAATTTTTCACACTTGGATTTAGACTAGTAAAATATGGCAACATTTTAAAACACTGTCAATCAATGACAGACACAAAATACCGTACTTTGTGAATTTTTCTTTGTATTTCCACAGCAGTTTTTATTTCTGCACGTAGGCCAAATATCTTTTACTAATAAGCACGATTTTTCATATATCACATCATTATCTAATTTAATGTAATAACTGAACTTTTTAGATAGTTGCGATCGACTGCTTGTTTTGGAGTTCTGTAAACAATGTGTGCATAACTTATGCTGCAATGATCTTGCTCAAGTCATCCTCTGTCATATAGTTTGCGATACATTGTTTTCTAAAGTACGTTACTTATTGATATGCCTTAAATCCAGTGCGTCGCGCGCACTAGTGATTTTTAATTTACGTAGTATACGAAACTATTTAGTTTACAAAATAGAACACAGAGCATTCTTTACGTCAACGCGCATTAGCAATTTAATGATCACAGAAATTATAAAATTCCCTCTTGATCAATTTTCGCGTTGATTAACCTGTAACCCATAAAATAGAACACAGTGTTTTCAATGGGCAGCGAATAATTAAATAAGTTGTAAAGTGAACAAAGTTTGATAATGCATGGAAATGTAAGATTTCAGGAGGTTGTCATATATATACATACATATATATATATATATATATATATATATATATGAAGATGGAAGCAATGATGCGTTTGCGAGAGTTATCACACCAAACACTGACTTTGTGGTCTTGCAGAGGCTTTTCTTTTTTAAGGATTTGCACGACTCCAAACTCGAGTGTTTTCAGAATTCACAGTACCGGAGAGATAAAATCAAGCTTCGTCTAAAAATGTCATGTCCATTATATTTTCAACGTTTTTTTGATGCGAACCATCTGCAGAAATGAACACGTGGTACGAAATCTTCTTCTACCAGGTGATGAAGAACTGTCACTCTATATGAATGAAGGTATAGCTTCTTTTTTAAGATGTCATGCGAAAAACACGATCCACTGAAAACACTCGCTATTCAAACGTCAGCATCATCTTACAGGCAAAATAATTAATTATTTTAAACTCGCAGTTCCGCTTTTATCAATTCTTTAAACTAAATACTTTAAACACAAAGTTTTCAGTACCCAGTGACTTTTCGAACACCCTGTATAATATGGGGGGGGGGTGACTAAGATTTTATTCCTATGTCATATTATTTGCTTATTAAATATTCATGTATCATTGAAAAAAATTGAAACTGTTTTCAATGCGTTTTCATTTAGCATTTCATGCATTTGTTTGGTTGTGAGAGAGATCGAATTACAACAAAATCTGTCCAGAAAACTTCATTAATTAAGGATGTCTTCATAGGAAGCCGAGTTAAATTCAATTCTGCAAGCAAAAATTTCATTTCACCCGATGGATCTCTCAATCAGAAGCCCATGATGAAGTTCGAACAGGACATCTCAAAAGTATTATTTCCATCACTATTTTAATACGCTGACGTCTTAATCAAAAATTCACTAAATTTATTTGCATAGTTTGTTTTTAGTTAGTAACGTTTTCCTTATTCAATCCTACTTTATTTATAACTGAGTTAACATGAAAAAAAACTAAAGATTGTGATAATCCATTTTTTGCTAAGATGACGTTTCGATTTGAATAATGATCAATCTTTAATTCGAAAACTCTCCGTAATATATATTTCCAGGCACTCTATACAATGATTTTGCGTACTGCTTTGAAATTTTTTCAATTGAATTAAATCTTTAGCATGTGAAGCTACAAATTAAGTTTTTCTTATACAATAGATAGTCGATTGTCTTGAGATTTTTATGTCATTTTTTAGGAGCGTATTCTGAGCAACCAACAAAATTTGATGGAATTCTTAGTTGTGTGTCTATCGAATTCGAATGGGAATGGCGTACTACGCGAGTCTTGTGTTTCAATTTTAGCTGATTTTTTTGTTCAGTATGTATGCCAAGAAATTACATATCCAGGAATCATTTGGCCTGAGCCAGAAATTGTCAAGCAAACTGTTGAAAGGTTGTATATCTTTTTAAATTTTAGAAAACTCTCATTGTTGGGCATACTTTAATAACAATTTTTATGAAGCCTCTTTTATTAGTATAAATTATATAAAGAATAACTGAATATAGTCTCAAACTTCTCATTTCATGATTTTTTCTCAATTCCTTTCTTGTTTACATTTTCTAAATTCTTTGTTCGATTCAAGTTCCTACCCCATTTTATTATTAATACATTATTCACACATAATTATAAAATGAATAAGTAAATTTTTTAATAGCAGTAGAAATCGCTCTTGAAGAATGCAACGACAAAGATTCGTCGGATGATGCGATTGCCGTACTGTTGAATTGAAAGTGGATTGTAAACTATGGTCTCCCATTGCATGCCAAGTTTTTATCTCTAACGAATTTTTGAATTTTTGCAGATTCAAATTCTAAAGTGCCAAAACCACCTAGCAAACTTGTAACTGTTGAATAGGATTTATGCAAATAAATATCTGAAAAACTTAGTTTCCTACCTATAATTGCATTTATTTTGTCATCCCACTCTTCTTGATATTCTTGATTTGTATTTGGCATGTGTTTTTTACGAGGGTTATGCTTATTTTATTTTTGTCACTAATTAAATATGTGCAGCTAAGATACTTTTTCGAATTTCTCAAATATATTAAGTGGCTTTCAAGCACAGCACTTCATGTCAACTGAAAAAAGATTTCATCATCTTCATTTGATAAACAACGGTTGTTGCTATTTTTTTATAAATCTTTCTTGCACACAGATTTCCGTTCAAACATTGCTGATTTATAAGTTGATTTTTCTTTAATTCTAACTACGTTAGCCACAAATTGACATTTGGTCATTAATTTTTGGTTTTCTTGAAGCCCACTTCCTTCTACCTCTTTTATAGACACACGGTGTTGCACGTAAGCACCGTGAATAATTTATGATTTTACAAGTTTGAGTGTGAATTTTATATTCAAATTACTCTAAATCTATATAATATAGGATGTGTATCCTTTAATTTAATCGTAATTTCTCTTTTTTTTCAATTTTAATTGTCTGATTTTTGCATTCAACTAGAACATCATCGTTTGGTTTTCTCTTTAATTTTTCGGTAAACTTCGTTACTATTCCTTTCGCATTCATGTACACGTGATCAACAATCATATCCAATGCATGTACGTATCGAAAAACGCAAGTGAGAACAATATCGCTAGAACATTTTCATTGTAAGAAATGCCATAGATCACTAAAAAAATTTTAAAATTGTGAAAGTAATTGTGGTGTGTTTTACCCTATACCATTAAGTAGGCATATTTTACGTGCAGGCAACTACATATAATTGGTGCATTTCACTCCAAAACAAGTGCAGATAATTATTTCTATGAGTTTTTGCAATGATTTAAATAACCATCGTAACGTTAATAAGCATACAATCCTTCTCAATATATATATATTTGACCCATTAACACCCAAATCATATACAATTTGCCTCATATTCTTTCTGCTTTCTAGGTCTAACGACTCCATATTCAACTAAAATTATATCAAGTAATAATGTCGCGTTCTCTGAAAATGCTTTTTTTTAGAATATCATCATTAAGAAAATGCTAATATTATTTAATGATTCGTTTACTTTATATGAATTTATTACTCTAGTTTTGCTCAACAGTGAGGGTAAACAACACACTTAGTTTTATGTGCTTAACTTTTAATCGAATTAATTCATTGTTTAGAGATTTGTTAATTCTCCGTCGTTTCCAAGAATATCCATTACTTTGGGAAGTGCTCGATTTTGTTTCACAGAGTTAGTATTTAAATGTATAGTTGAAAATCAATAATTGTTTAGCCCGTCCACAACTGTCAGAGTACTCTGTCCTCGCATTTTCTTTGATGGCTGCATTGCGGCTCAAATGGGAAAATGCGCCATTGCCAAAAGCGAGTATGTACCCCTCCTTACTCGAAGCTTCCTCCAATTTATTCCGACATCTAAGACAAGTATCCCAATATGTTTTTGCTAAAAGATTATTTTTAATTTAGGCTCAATTTTTGCCACCGCCTCTTTGTTACTTGGACGAAGTTCTTGATGTATTAACTCCTTATGAAGTTCACATAATATTTCATTCCTGTTGGAAGTACATTAAGGTTTTATAATTGCATTTTTTCTGTATCCCAATTTAATTTTTTTCTGAGATGCTAAATTTGATTCACTATTTTGCAAACATAAAAAAACTCAACGAGGGTTTCAATATTTGCCTCTCATTGGGTGTTGTTTAATTTTTTTAAAAATGTTTACTGCCTTGCAGTAATATCTAGTTAAATACTTTTTATTTGAACCAAACGACACATTATAGCTTAGCAAAAATTAATAATCCATAAAACAGAGGTCCTCCTAAAGTTTGTTATATCTTAATTGCCTTTGTTTGTTTAAAGTATCATTTTACGTAGTCATTTAGGAATTTCCACCTGCTGCAAACAGCTACAAATGCTTGGAATCCGGAATGGTTCCTTCCAGAGTGTTTCCTTCAGCAGCTGCTCTTAAGCCCTGTATTGAGCCTATTCACCTAATTTTTCAGAAAAACATCGCGTCGTTGGGGAACGTTTATCGAAAATTTTTCTTAGACCTTAATACGCGCAATAGTGTTCCAAAGTGAGTTATTTTTCCAATTTCTGTTGGTAATTCAATGCTACTTGCAGATTTTCAATTAGTTTTGTTCTCAATATCCTATGATCTTTTACTCCTACAACAATACATAGTAGTCTACTTCACAACTGTTCACTCGAATTTGTTTTAAAATATTTTTAGTTAAAATCCTGGGTTTTGAATATTTTTGATTTCTTTATTTCAGGTTTATTGTTGTCTCCCTACTTGTATATAATACTATAAATGCTTCTTATAATTATGAAATTATAATATCCGTTGACTAGTATCGAGAACTACTCTTGGATGTTAAAGCATAAACACATTTAACATGCTTTAAGTGCTTTTAACAAAATTGATTAATTTGTCTCATCATTTTCCGCCATTACAAAAATAATTGGTTTTTTTGCGTAAAGTACACAATCCTGATTATGTGAAAAATACGCGTTATCTTTGTAGCTTATATGGTATTTATTATTTTAGTGTCAAATTCGAATATCATAACAAAAAAAACTTAAATAGTAGTGTACAGTCGCGCATTTTTCTAGGCGAACCTAAATTACAAGCAGGCAATTAATCTCACAATTTCTAAAGCAAGGAAAAATCTCAGGCACATGTTGCTCTGCGGAGTGAAAAACTTAGTAGAACAAAGCACGTTGTGAATTTAAAATCGCAATAGTAAAAGATTTTATTTTTTTGACTCAATCTCTGAAACAGTTTTTCAGCAGAAGAGAATATTTGTTTAAAATGTATCCAATTAAGCTTGTAGAACAAGTTTAGTGAGCTTCGGATAATCCTACGTGTGGGTTCACCAGCAACCTGAATGACTCTGGTCGTGATTGAATAGTGATTTGGTCCGATGCATTGGGAGTTCGTCAACCATGATGGATGAGATATCCTTTGCATCACTTGACTCTTGAAGAATAGAGCATTCTATCTTGGTTTTCTTCGGCTTAGATGACACTTAACTTCGGCTGGGGAATGATATTGTACATTAAATATAACAACTTTTTCAACGACCGCAGTTCTTTCATGCTTGGTGAGGAATAAAGCAAGCCTCTAAATTTCCGTATTTGCAAAATGACCTACTCTGTAGTAAAAATCAAGAATAAATGACCTATAAAAGTTGTTGACCCAAAAATGATTGCTGTCAGAGAAAGTAAAAACACAGTTTATCTACTTTATTACAAGCAACCCCATACAATCTGCGAAAACTGCTCTCCACCAATAATATCGTAGCTAGTCGAAGGGTCGAAAGTGTTCATCATATCAGTCCATTTTTTAATCCGACTCGTTGTCAATTTTATTAAAGAGTTTCTTTTTCTTCTACGAATCACTTTACCATTGCCAATTAGAGTTAACATGCAACTTAATTCCATTCTGGAAAGTATTTTAAACTTTACTCCCCGCGCAATTAAATTGCTCAAATCAGAAGCGCAGAACTAATTTTTAATATGTTTCTAGGAACTTTTTTTAGATGTGAAGTGATATTTATTAATGTAGAAGTCATTCATTGATCATATGATCATTATTTTTTTTGTGATGTATGGTTTTTTCCAAGAACGATATCAATATATTTTACAACTTTCAGAAGTTTTTATAAAATGTATTTCTTATGTACAATATTCGGCTTTCTGTGCATTAACATCTGTTCATTACTACATTAATTTCATTAGTCTAAGTTAAATATCCAGCTGTGGACAAAAGTCATTGCATCAACGATTAAATCAAACATTTAAAAGAATTATTTAGTACATTTTTGAAGTAAAATGTCTTTCAAACTTGTAACGCAGATCTTTCAAATTTTAACCAGCTAAGATAGTTCTTATCAGAAGTTGAACTTGCAGCTGAGAAAACTTCAAGGTTTAATATATGCGATATTTTCACCATTTCAAAGCGATCTTTGGCCGTGCTTCATAAGATATAACAAAGCCTTACATTCTAAAACTTCTCACAAAGCGAAAATAAAGGTCTTTAATTGCAGCATCTAATTCTTTAACTTCCTCCAATCGCCTGGCGCTCCCATCAGAGAACTAAATTCGATTGGTTGGATTTGAATTAGAAAAAGTTGATCTCGGATGAATCAAAAGTCGAGCTTCATCTACGAGGGAGACAGTAGGTTTGTGGACTCGTTAAAATGCGTCGTATATCTCGATTTTGCACAATGACAACCCTGGGTGATGAATATAAAACTATAGTTAGTTGTACTGGTTCCGAAAAAACAATTAGATTCCAGCGGATACTTTCCCAAGAGCTTTCTCAACTGTATAAAACTATGTGCAAATAAGATTAAGTTTTCACTAGTGTTATATAAAGTCGAAAGTTATCTAGGGTATAAATAATTTTAGAATTATAACTCGTGACTATATTTTTCAAAACTTTTTAATATGTTTTTCCTACGTTTTATTCTGTTCAGTGATCAGTAGCTAGTCAGTTATGTGCATTTTTTAAAATCTCTATTTTGTATCGCTAATTAAAAGGAAACAATTTAAATCAATCTTTTTAAAACATTCCATAATTTACTGCAATATTTGAAAATGATGGAATGTTCATGTAGAACGTTTAATATTATAGTTAAGGAAATTCTGTTTCAATTTATAAAATATTGTAAACAGGAATCTAATCAAGTTTGGTAAAATATTTTATAATTCTAATTTGACTTTCTACATGTTCAATTACATAAAAATTAAGTTTGTTATTAAAAAATTTCTAAAAATTTGTATGCCTAACAGTTTGTAAAATGTAGGCAAGGAAGTCTATATTAATTTAGGCGTCATTGGATACAGGTAACTGTTATGTTTGGCAGTGTAGTTGTAGTACATTTTGCATAATTGTTTTTAGATGAAACGAAGTAGAAATTCGTAAACGCTGAAATTCCAACTACAATCATTGAACATAGCCTGAAGTTTTCTTCAACCACACATTACTTCACAAGACTTATTGTTCTATTTTTTATTTGAATTGTAAAGATGTCACTAAAAGACATTATTTCAGTTACAGTTTGTAGATTACCAAATATATTTGACATCAATATTGAATTTGCTTCTCTTTAGATCCTTATATATTTCAGCTGATTTGGTTTTTCTCATAAAGAACTAAGTTGCTTGCTTCAAAAATATGCTGCTTTTGCTACATTAGATTCAAAAGTTTCGCTTGAGCCGCGCTGCAGATACTACCTGGGATTTGTTTTCTTTATATATATATATATATATATATATATATTCACTGGGTAGTATGGGATTTGTGCTTTGCGTCGAAAACACCCTACCCATGGTAAATGGTCTCCAGTTTTGAGTGAAATTAAATTTTTTCGAAAACTAGTCAGTATGTGTTTTGTGTTTACAATAAGCCTAGGTAACGCCCTGCAAAATTCAAACCATATAGGTTAATTATTGAAGTTTTCGATATACAAAAGTTTCCTATGTATTTTCCGTACCCAGCATAACATTTTGTACAAAGCGAAAATATCCATTTTAAGGGTTGTACTTAGCGTAATTTTATGTAGAAATAAGAAGGATGATGTGTAGAAATGAGATTATTTATTTGCATCGACTTCAATTTTATTATTTCTTCTTCATACCAATTTATTCATATAGGAAATAGAAACTACCAAAATTTATGTTTGTGCTGAAATAATTACTTAAAGCATGTTGTGACTGTTCATTTCATCCAATTAAAAATTTCTTTCGATGTGACACACAGGCAGTAAACCATTTTGTAATGCTCCACTACTTGGGTAATTGTGCTACATCACATAGCTCTGAGGCTGTAAAGAAATTCCTGTTTTGTGGAGACTGTAACATCCGACACCAAATTTTTAATATTTCAGCTTACATTTTTTCAAAAATTTTCAACCCCCACAATCTTTTTTGAAAAAAACATCCCCAATGATTGTCTGTCATAATACAATAATTAAATTCTTAAACAAGTACAAATTTTCTACTTTTTTTCAATTTATGGTTGCAACTTCCGACATTTTTTAGGGTTAGATGTATAAGAGCAACTGACATTTCTATTAATTTAGCTCTACTAACGATTTATTCTTAATTACGTTTATATTAGTTGATGTTTCTTTAAATTTGAAATTTATTCAATTTTTGGGTTTCCTAATTCCTTATGCCAAACAATGTGGAAAACTGCAAATGGAGGCGTCTCCGGATATTAACTGGTAGGTGCTGCGAATTTTAGATCCCGTGAAACTTGAAAAAAGAATTTGCATTCAGAATTTCAAAAATAAATCTGTACGGGCATTGAAAAAAATTAAAACGTCACTCAGAAAAGAGTTGCATTATATACAGAAAGGCTTCATTGCAAGGTTTCAATTATTTAGAGAACTACTTCACGAGCATTATACATGTTCTAGCAGTAGAAATTATCTTGCTAGAGATTCTGTAAAGGAAAATTTGGGTAATGCAAGAATATTTATAAATTCATCATATTTGCATAATGAGATTAGTGTATTTTTACATAGATACACGATAAAATCATGCTGTCTTCTAAAGGTAGCAAGCAGATTATGCAGAAATTTACATTTAGATTTACCATTATGGTGGTATATGCGCTGTTCAAACAGGACCATGAGCATGATAAAAATTCAGTCGAAAAATCCATATTTGCCAGTCTAAGAAAAGCAAATGTGTCAACGTTTAAAAATAATGAATATTTTTGCTTTAAGATTAACGAATTTTGCAAAGCCAATATTAATTTTCACGCAGAAATCGAAACTGGATTTGTTTGTGCACATCCTATTGAACTGTATTACCTTCAACCGTATGAGATGCAATGTTTTTTTGGAGTAATCAAAATATGAAAAAAGTTATAACACAGAATCGACTTTATTTGGCTATTTCTCTTTTACAGTATGATTATAGATTGTGTTGTATGCTGTATTTCTCAAATAAATAGTTCTTTACTAGTTAATGGCTACTATAAGTATTCGAGTTCTTGCTTAGTTTTAATTGAAATGTCCGACCCACTAATATCACGTTATGTGATAAAAATTGCCTGAGCAAAAATAGTTGCTTGAGAAAAAAATACTGACATCGAATTACCAATATATATATATGTGTAAACTCAAAGTAACATAATGTAAGCACCTAATTGCTTTGGGCAAAATATGACAGCACTTCTAAAAAAGTCCATTTTTGTGTGTGGTGTCCGACACCAAGTGTTAGATTTCAATTTTAGACGCGTCTATTAGGGCAATGTAAATAGGAAAGAAACATTAGGAATTTACTTTGCAGAAAGTTGCAAATAGGCTGAAATTTTAGGTTAATCGTCATATCAAAACCAATGACTCCCGGCCGACTTACTCTCATGGAATGAATAAAATTTGTTTTGAAGCTATTAGTAAGTCAGCATGAGAAATTTGTCTCTGTGGCTGTGTGAATATGTTTTTCAATGCTCAAGCCTATCAAAATTGATAATTTAATTCTGGATAGTTTTTCACACACAGTTCAGTAGTTTGTTTCTAGTATAGTCACTTAATCTCTTGTTTTCATTCGCAAACAATTAATTTGCGCTTCAATACCCTCCAGGAAAATTACACGTCTTGCAATGCGTGGGACTTATGAAGCAAAGTCGTAAGGATGCGTGAATTGATCTATTATCATAATTTTTATGCATGAAATATCTATGAAATAAATTTTCTGATCCATATCTACTGGATATCCATGGATTGGATAAATCCATACTTCCTAAAAAGTAGTGTACCCTGCTCTACGTCTAATGAACAAAGTTGGAACCGGGCTGGATGGCTTTTAAGCCCGGGCCCGGTTGACAAAATTGATCGTTTTATACATGTTTCTTGAATGTTCTACATGTACATGCATTCAATGTGCATTATTATTATATTTCATTTGAGATCTCATTTCATCTACATATTTAGTCTTTTAAGTACTGTTTATATTTATTCTATCTATTGTTTTAATTATTCATAAGTGTTAATCACTTGATTTGTAAAAAAACAAAAGAATTTAATAAATAATAAGTTATTCAATCAGAGATTCTAATGTCTTTCTTTCCTCTCAAGATACAGATCTGGTAACAAATTGACTATTTGCTCACCTTATCTTTCATAATTTCCCAGAAAATGGGACGAACTAATTTCATTTGGCGCATGAATTAAGAAATTCATGCGGCCGCTAGGTATCTTAATCTTAACTTTAACTATGGATTATTCCTTCCCATGCCGATTTTTATATAATCGTATTGCTCACATATTATTCTCATAAGCCGTCACATGAATTGATGCAATGAATTCAACCTATTATCTTATTCAATTAATGAAAATACACTTAATTTCAAACCGGACCCCAGGTATCAACGAAGACTAATGTTTCTCAAGTGAAAAGTATTTCATTTCCTTGATAGGCTGTAGTAAAACCACAAGAGGGCTATTTGTACAGTGATATCTGCTTAATTGAGCCACATTGATAAAAAGAAAAGATTATACGCCGTTTAACAGAAATGTTAGTTAGTGTATTAAAAAAAAATTCAATTTTATCAAAATTTAATGAACCAATTAATCGGAATTTCACACCTATTAAGTAGTATAATATATTTGTATATATATACATATATATATATATATATATATATATACAAAGGATTCCTTTAAACAGAAATTAAGCCATTCATATCTTAAATGCCTTTGATATTGCTTATAGAATTGGAACGTGTCTGATTTTTGTCTAAGCAAAAAACCATTGAATATGTTCAAGCAAACAAGATGAAAGTTAGGGGCAACTTCAAGCCAATGTTTAGTTGTTAACAAAAAAAAATGCGTTGACTTTAGGTATTATAAGCAGGGAACTATTATATTTAGTAAACAGACTACAACATTTACACGGTCCACAAGAAGATTGCTTCTGTAGATAAGAAGTCTCAATATTATTCCTCAGAGAAAACATGGTAAGTTTGATATGAACAATATTTTTTAAATACCATTTATATTATTATTGACACGATATTTAATATTATTGTGATTATCAATTGAAATTCGTGTATAGCGATAAAATAATTTTCGTTTACAATACAATCTTAATCCAAAATTTTACTCTTTATTACAACAAACGTTTATAAGATTAAGTCGATTGGATTTAATTTTTATTAAATGGCGTTTTGTCACTTGTCAGACCCAGGGTCTTAATTCTTAATCCGCTCTATATTTGTTTATTGCCGATCAATCAAGTCTCCACATTTTAATCGAAATTTTAAATATTTGGGAAGTTTTGTAAAATCTTTTGAAATATTGAAAATTTTCAATTTACATTTTTATATTTTTAAATAATGGAGTACCGCAATCGTTACTTTTACTGAAGCCTAAGAATTTTACAGTGTATCGGTGAGTGAATTTTTAATGTGACTCACCATCACAATTCCGCAATTGAATCATAGCCTAATTTGTTTCCAAGATCTGCAGATGTAGCGCGTGATTTATTATTGCAACCAGTGCTTAGTAACAGTGACTAGAATGCATCACGATGTTATTCCCCACGCTGATTGGCTAAGATATATTTCTATTGTTCTAAATTCCAGTTGCTATAACATTTCATTTTCTTCGTTGATATAGTCAGTCGATAAAGCATTTTTCTCCAAAAACAATGCGTGAATGTATTTCTATTCATGTTGGCCAAGCCGGTGTGCAAATCGGAAACGCCTGTTGGGAACTTTACTGCTTGGAGCATGGCATTCAGCCCGATGGGCAAATGCCTTCAGACAAAACTATTGGAGGCGGTGATGATTCCTTTAACACATTTTTCTCTGAAACTGGTGCCGGCAAACACGTACCTCGTGCTGTTTTTGTTGACCTTGAACCTACTGTGGTAGACGAAGTTCGTACTGGTACTTATCGACAATTGTTCCATCCGGAACAACTTATTACTGGTAAGGAAGACGCTGCTAATAACTACGCGCGAGGTCATTACACTGTCGGTAAAGAACTAATTGATTTAGTTCTGGACCGGATTCGTAAGCTTGCTGATCAATGTACTGGTTTGCAGGGATTCCTTATTTTCCATTCATTTGGTGGAGGTACTGGATCTGGATTCACGTCTCTTTTAATGGAGCGATTATCTGTAGATTATGGTAAGAAGTCGAAGTTGGAATTCTCAATTTACCCTGCACCTCAAATTTCAACAGCTGTTGTTGAACCATACAATTCTATTTTGACTACGCATACAACATTGGAACATTCTGATTGCGCATTCATGGTTGATAATGAAGCAATTTATGACATTTGCCGACGCAATCTCGATATTGAAAGACCAACTTACACCAATTTAAACCGACTGATTGGTCAAATTGTGTCTTCGATCACCGCTTCTTTACGATTTGATGGTGCATTAAATGTTGATCTTACTGAGTTCCAGACGAATTTGGTACCGTATCCTCGTATTCATTTTCCTCTTGCTACGTACGCTCCTGTAATTTCTGCTGAAAAAGCCTACCATGAGCAACTAACGGTAGCTGAAATCACGAACGCTTGCTTCGAGCCCGCTAACCAAATGGTCAAATGTGATCCTCGTCATGGTAAGTATATGGCGTGCTGCTTATTATACCGCGGTGATGTTGTGCCTAAAGATGTGAATGCAGCCATTGCGACAATCAAAACCAAACGTACTATTCAATTCGTAGATTGGTGTCCAACTGGTTTCAAAGTTGGCATTAATTATCAACCTCCAACTGTGGTTCCTGGTGGAGATTTGGCGAAAGTTCAACGTGCTGTCTGCATGTTGAGTAATACAACAGCAATTGCTGAAGCTTGGGCACGTTTGGACCACAAATTTGACTTAATGTATGCTAAGCGTGCTTTCGTTCATTGGTATGTTGGAGAAGGTATGGAAGAAGGTGAATTTTCAGAAGCTCGTGAAGATTTGGCTGCTCTAGAAAAGGATTATGAAGAAGTTGGTGTGGATTCAGCTGATGGCGAGGGCGAAGAAGAAGAGGGCGAAGAATACTAACTTTAAAAACAAAATTTCAGTTCTAATAAATCTCATTAATTGTGTTTCAAAATTATTTTATTAATGTATGTACAAGAAAACAATTAACTAAGAAATTCATTCTATACAGTAACTATATTCAATAAACGAAATCCCTCAATTATCTCTTTAAACAAATGGCAAACTTAGACAAACTTTGTTTGGATAGTATGGATAAGTCAATTTCTTGTAACGTTTGTTGTCAATAATATAGCTCACGTTATGATAATGAACCCACTAAATCAATATATATATATATATATATATATATATTTAGAAATAATAGTGCTGAGCTTCATATTTAACCGGTTTCGATTTACTAAATCGTCATCAGATATAAAAATTTTGTGGGAATTTATAAATTTACAATCAACTACACTTAATATTACAAATATTTAATGCATGCTCTAAAATAAATGTAAAAAAGAACTAGTAGTTTTCTGTCTGTTTAATAATTTAGATTTTTCAGCATGGTTAATAAATATTGCTTCCCAGTGTGATTTTAGTATTAGAGGTTTTCATGATTATATTAAAATTTTCTTTATATATATATAAACAAAAAGGAAAACTGAAGTCTTGCTTTTATCAAATTTCTGTCATGTAGTGTTGATCATAAGTTAAATGCGAGATACTTCAATCGATTTTTAATTTACTAAGTTAAATAAACAATTTGAATATTGGTAAGCATAAATTTTAGATACTGTTTAATAAAATAGGCTTTGCTAATCCCAGCATAGTATTGTTTTGTTGTGAGCAGTGGCTCTGAATATTGTTATCACTTAAATATTTTAATATATATAAAAAAGTATGTACCTTAAACGTAAGAGCCATTCCATGCGTAGTTTTGAGTGGATTTAGGAGACGAAGATAGCCTAATTGTTTTTAGTACTTATTAATACCTTTTAAAAATGTAGAACTATCAATGTGGGATTTTCATGAAATTTTGAAATATTTTAATATATCTAATTTCTATATAATCGCTAGTGAAATTAACAAAAAAATTGTTTCCAATTTTTAAAATTACTGCGATTTTACAATATTACCCATCTTAAATACCGAAACTATAATAGTGTTATGTATTTTATTGTTTATAATATAAAATTTATATGATTCAGGATTTTCGAGTTTTTACGTTTTAAATTAGCATATTTTTTTGAAGAAAATTTCAAGTTCGATAGAGTTTTTTCAGACTTCAATAATTCCAAGTTTTTATATTTGTAATATTTTTTAATATAGAAACTTGTTTAAAATAATGGATTTCTTACAATTATTGCAAGTTCGAGTTTTATTGATATATTTATTTTCCAAATTCCTGACGTATATGTAACTCCAACTAAGAAACCACTCGGAGAGCGCCGACCTCCGCCACGCAGCTTGTTTCCCCCGTATCAGCACTGAAATTTAATGGATTCCTCCTTTGGGCGGAAACGCACCTTTGATGAAACTTTGAGGTCAATCCATTTATTACTTTTTCCGCAAAGTTGCTAACAAACAAACAAAAAAACCAACGCTACCAAAAACATAACCTCCTTGGCGGAGGTAATAAACTTATATGTGTTGAATGCAACAGCTATATTTTTTCACTTTCAGAAGTCATATCAGCTTGAAGACATTGATTCTTTCTTCATTTATTTTTTAGTATACCACACAGATTATTTTGCTGATTTTTCAATGATCACCAAGCATATTATAACGATTATTTACTTTTTAGAGTAATATGAGATATAAGTGCTGTTTTTTTCCAACATGTCACATAGCAAGTAAAAACAACCCTAATATTTGGTTCATGAACAAAAATTTCCGAATTTCTTGGTTTAATGCTGTAAATCGAAATGATGCCATAAATCAAACTAAATACCCAATGTTTGTTTGTGAGAAACATTTCGATTCAAAAAATGATATGGTAAATTACATGTATTATCAAGTTTTACATAAAAAATCCAAAAAAATATCTAAAGCCTGGCGTGCTGCCACAATTGTTCCCCTGTCAATAAGAACTATGCACATCAATGCAATCGCCTGTGCACGTGCCTATTCAACAATACGAAGAATTATCACCCTATTCAAGAGAAGGTGAACTTCATCTTTCATGTGATAAAGAATGTCAGACATTTGACTTAGAATTGTGCCACCAATCTGACCAAACGGTAGTATATTTCATATGCAGTTGTGCATTTCTAGCTATTAAGTCAGATATATTTACATATTTATTAATAGTTTCTTACTCAGATAGGATGCAATTCTAAGCAAAGTTTAGATACTATTGGTTTCGTTTGGCATTATTTAGGATTATCAAAAGAAAATATTGCTTTCTTAAAGGTATTGGTTAATCACATCAATGTTCAAGATACGAAATTTTCCAAAATGCACAGAATTTTAGTAGTACTATTGACATTGGCTGCTCAATTTAAGATGTTTCTCCCATCTCATTTGGAGATTTAGCTCTGCTCTCTGTAAAATGTCTTCCTTCCCAAATCCCTTTAATGGGTAGCTAATTTTTTCGACTCAGGATGCATGGTGTTATTATTATTTATGTTATTACAGATGTTTCGAACATTGCTGTTCAGGGTTAGTATGCAATCCTGTAAGTGTTTTTCTTGTGCACAGTTTCTCTATTGTTACTGAGCCATAGTGAAATGGTATCACACTTAGCTTGCTGAGAACTCAGTTGCCTAAGAGATATTGGTTCGAATCCAGTTGGCTCAACTATTAACCCATTACTGCCCAATTTTTTTCCATATTTTGTCTGTGTAAATGATGTCTCTGGGACTTTCTGATCATATCTACATTAGTATATTTTGGCAAGACAATATTTTTCCTAATATGTGTACCTACTATATATATTGTTGGCTGCAAAAAAATGAGACTGAACACCTATTTTTTCACGCTTTGTGGAAACGTATTGAGACGTTTTAGAGGAAAACTATAAAAATAAAAGACAACGAGAATTTTGTGAACTTTAAAATGGTCAAACAAAAAAGTTAATTAATTAAACTGGTACTTCGTAATTATTTGAAAACACTTACCAAACAAATTGTTTTGCTTTGCAAAGTTTCTACTTGATTTCTTCGGAATGGAAACGTTGGAACAGCTTGAAAACGCCTTTGCGACATCGCAAATTTCTCGATCAACTTATTTTCGAAAGCTGAAAAAAATTCGACAAGGAGAATCTCTCAAAAGAAGAAAAGGAAGTGGACGCCCTCGAAAAATTATTGGAAAATTCATTCAGAAAACAGTCGCAATTGCTCTCAAAAATCCCTATATTTCTGGGAAAAAAATTGCAAACCGACTTCAAACTGAAGCCGACATCTCTGTGCATGAAACCACAGTTCAGAGAACACTGAAAA
This sequence comes from Hofstenia miamia, assembly GCA_900660155.1. Classification (NCBI taxonomy): domain Eukaryota; kingdom Metazoa; phylum Xenacoelomorpha; order Acoela; family Hofsteniidae; genus Hofstenia; species Hofstenia miamia. The sequence goes on from CABFPE010000576.1 coordinate 482,932, forward strand.
AAAGTGGAGTTACAAAAATTGGCAGAAAAAATCGACTTCTGATTACAAAAGAACATCAAGAAAAAAGATTAAATTTCGTGAAAGATTGGAAAGACTACACTTTTGAAGATGTTTGGATAACTGATGAGTGCGTATTTCAACTACACAGAAACAAAGTACAAGTGTGGTCGTCAAAGAAATGTCCAAGACCAACAAAAGCGGTTCCAAAGTTCGACCAAAAAATTATGGTTTGGGGAGCACTTTCCTATCGTGGGTTTTATTTGAAAATTTTAGACGGAAAAGCCACAATCGACAGTCAAAGATATTGCCAAATTATAGCTGAATTTATGCCTTATGCTGATGCTTTATATGATGATGGATGGATACTCCAACAGGACGGAGCAACCCCGCACACGTCAGCAAAGACAAAAAATTGGTTTTCTGAAAATAATATCCAGTTTTTGCAATGGCCACCAAGTTCTGCTGATCTTTCTCCAATCGAAAACGTGTGGCAGATATTGAAAAATGACGTTGAGAAGAAAAATCCGAAAAATATATCCGGTTTAAAAGAAAAAATTCAAGAAAGTCAACTCATCTTGACATCTGAAATGAAGTCCAATTTAATGAAATCAGTTTCAGTTCGTTTGAATGAAGTTATTTCTACAGGAGGAAAACAAATTAGACTTTGATGGTTTATACTTATAGTCCTTTAATTTATCTTTAAAATCGTACCTTTCTTGAGTTGTTACGTTCAGTAGTTCAAAAGTAATATGCCTTTTTTCTAGTCTCATTTTTTTGCAGCCAACTATAGTAGGCTGGGCATGTGTTTAAAACATACAATCGGGTCTAAAAAAGAATATATTTGTTAGCAATTACCTTTAAATTTCACCCATTATATTTAGTAGCCTGGGCTGATATGGGTTAAGTTTTACAACACATCTTGCAATTAAATATATTAATATTTATTTCATATTGATAGCTATTGTTAAAATGATGTGCAAGTTATAATGGATTCGGCAAGAGTTGAACCTGCAATCGTACCATACTGAATGATACAGTTCCATATAACACGAATCCTTAAACATTATATATATATATATATATATATATATTTATTAAATTTATTAAATAAATCGGGTATATTTTACGCAAATATAACCACATTTGTTAATCTAAAATAATGCTGATTAAGCTGTATATAACTTTCATGTTAATTTAGGCATAACTATTTAATTTATCTGTGTATAATAATTTAATTTTAGTACTAGCCTTTATGTGAATCATTTAGCTACCTCAATTCCATGAACATTTCAAACAGTATGTTCTGCTCAAATAATAGGCCTCTTTTCATTTCTTGTGTTTGCACAGTATTGCCTCCTAGCACGACTATCTGGTGTTGATCATTTAGACATCTGAAACTAATGATCGATGCTTTTATGCGCCCGAATCTTAATTTTTCCTCAATAAATGCCAAATTTTGTAAATTTATTGCAGAGTTTGAGAAACTCATTGAAAGTGCAAAAACCTAATGCCTAAATATGCATTGGTGGCATTCAAACAAAAGCAATTTACTTTGATAAAAGAGGCCTTTGCAAGAAACAGGCATGATTTTCTTTTGTCAAATAGCATTTGACATCTGTTGTAGAATGCTCAAAACTTCCGGCGATACAACCACATAATAAATTCAACTACATGTTTGCATCCCCTGCTTGGTCAACACACCTCTTACACGTATCAGACAATATCTTCAAATGTCTTTCATCCACTTCAGTAATGCATTTATATTGAGAGGAGCTGACCTTGCTTACATTTAACACTGAAATGTACAGCAATCCTGAATTCGCAGCAGCTCTCTGTAATTTGGGCGCATGGAATTGTTTAATTTAAAGTTTGCAACTCCTGGTTGGCTATAAATCGTGGATTTGGAAAAGAAGGATGCGAGCATTAAGTAATTTACCATCGGCAAATTTATTGATATTGCTTTTATCATAACTATACTAAAAGTATTGCGAAACATCATTAAAGCTTAATTTACAGCACTTATTTAAGATTAGTATACTTTTAAATTAAATAAATCTCTTAAATCTATAAATAAATATTAATGCTTAATGTAAGTGTTTTCCAAGAAATTTTTGCACATTCTGTATTTAAGAGTTCAGAAATGACGTCAAACCAATCAAAGCCGGTAATGGCATTAAAAAAGGAGTAATATTATGAAATCTAGGAAATTTTAAGAATTGGTAACCATTTTTTTGAAAATTTCCAATACGACTTATACAAAAATTAGATATTTTAAAACACTTCAAATTTTATGAAAGTCCCCCATTCTTGTTATTAAATGATTTTTTGAATTTTTACAATGTGTATACGTTTTCGTTTAAATTAATATCAATATATTTTTGAATTTATTGGAAAAATTAATTGAATATTTTTTAATATACAATAAGATTATCAACCCTAAGCTACCCAGGCATTTTTACAATTTGTGGTTTCTATACCATATGCATTGTGATAATGTATTTAAATTACTGTTTAGAAAATTATTGAAATGATCAAAAACCACTTTTCTAGATACATTCATATGGGATATGGTGATATTTTATTAAGAAATGGCTTTAATACAGCATATATTGTAGAGAAATCGTTAAACCGCTGCGCCACATCTCACAGGAATAAAACTCCAAGAGGTACATAGGCCGGGCCGCAAAAAACTTACTATTCCGCAGTAATGCATACCAATACATTGAATATGATTTAAGTTTTAATAATAGTTGAAGAATAAAATTTACACTTCGAAAATTGTATATTAGTTTCATATGCTTCTCTGAATTTCAAATTGCAATCTTCATTTTCAGTATTTAGATTTTATTAGAAGTACTGTATATCTATCATACAAAATTCAAGGAATTTTTTTGACACATATTATAAAAATGACCCGGGTTGGCTTTACATTAAATGGGTTGGGTCCTACCAGGCTTGGGCCTAAATTTTCGAGCCATGCCTATTTGTGTGAACACAATGATCAAGAAATATAAGAACTAAGGCTAGCTCTTTAGTTTGCCTTGATAAGAGCTGCAAAGTATTCGATTATTTTTAGCTTTAATGACCTTCATATCTTGAATCTTCATGTATTTTTCTTGTACTTGTGGAGTTACAAATTGAATTGTAGAAACAAAAATAAAAATGTTACTAATGTTAAACATATTAATTAGGCGTAAGAATAACATATTAAGTAATCAAAGAGTAAAACATCATTAGTATATAAGAAGAAAGTTCTGTTCATATAAATTGATTTCAATAAACGACAGAATTTTGATTTCCTTAGATGTAAAATTTTCTTATTAACTACAACCCTGTTAATAGTAGACAAGAATCCAGAAGGAAAGCTGTTATTTTTCATGCCGGAAAATAAGTTTCCATGTTTTGGATCAATAAAGTATATTTTATCCATACCTTAAATGATTTACATATTGAAATATAAAATATATATAAGCAGTATATGAATAATAAAACAAGAAATTTTTGAATTGCATATATGATCTTTCAAGACCTACTAAACACATATTTAGTAGATCCTGGGTCTTTCACTTCCTTATTCTGAAAAATTTGAATTTAACCGATTATATATAAGTGATACTTACACAGAAAACGATAAAATCAATAATACTTTATATTACTTTTATACTTAAATACTCATAAAGAGAATGTAATGTAATGCTATATTGTATGGGGATTTGTTGGTGATATATTTGCAATATTTTTCTTCAATGAGTTCGGAGTAAAGAAATATGATGTAGGTATCCTTTCCTGAAGTATTGCTTTTTAATAAGTTGAATATCTTCTATTAACATCAATATGAGAAGTCTTCAGGAATGCCTTTTCATTCTCTCTGCTCTAATTCCGTTTATATCAGTAACACGTCCATTAATTTATGACTACTTTAACTTACTCCTTGAAGTGCGTTAAATCAATGAATATGAAGGGCCTGATAGAATGTGTTAATTAATTCACTAGGCTTTTAATACCAACTTCTACATGCTTTCGTTCTTTTGATCTGGGGTAGTGATTTTTGTTTCTCACTTAATAAAGTTCTAATTTGGATTAGTTTTTGTGTACTAGGATAGTTTCATGTATTGAAAGCTAATACATTTGCCCAAAAGCTATACATATCACTCAAATCATTTTATGAAAATGCATACATGTTATGCTACGATGTAAATTTGTTGATTCAAGAACTATTGAACTGTTAATAAGTCTATGTTACGTTTCAACTTAGTGTGTGACTACCAATAGAAACAAGGATATTAAATGCGACATTTCTTCATTATCACAGGCCCAAGTAGTTGTTCATTTACAATTCAGACACCGCTACAAATTTTCCCAACATTTTGGGAAATAGAAACACTTTATATTGGACTGAGAGAATCTTATGTATTTCTGCTCTTTATATTATCAAATTGCAAATGTATTTTAAAGGTTTCTCTGTCAGTGAATTCCGAAATATTCACTGGTTATGCATCAAAAAATTAATCCAAAGTTCTTATGTAATAGGAATATCAGGTTCTTGTTAAGTAACCAGTCTCATGAATTTTCCATTGACACAAGTTCAGACTCGATTTCTGAAATAGCTGACCCATAAATGTCAGACTCTTTAATCTCTTCTAGGGCCTCCTAATTCACTGCGAAACGGGATTTACGCATAATTATTTCTGAAAAGCAGTGTCTTTCATACGTATGTATATTCATGAATTAAGATAAAAATATAATCATAGCACATATTAGTAGTAAAAGACGGGCAGAAGCCCATTCCAATGGGACACACTGCAGTCCTTGTAACACCTATGACTATTAGCCATGAGGGATGAAGCGATTCTATTGGACGCCAACTAGTGATGAAATGTTTTTGAATCAACTAAATTGCACAAATTAAGTTTTTGACGAAATTATTATTTTTGACTTCTAGGATTTGGGCAATCTGATATATTTGATGCCAATAAATGTTTTTTTGACAAAATTAAATTGAGACAGAATTTTTACGTTTTGAATTCTAGGAATTAAGCAAACTGATGTATTTGATGAGATGTTTGTTATTACATGTTCATTGTAACACTATGATTTAAGGAAAATAATTCACTGATGCATTCCATGCTCTTTTGTTTAGGTTGTCTACATATTTGCTGAATTTCATATATTTTCGCTAATATATTCAAAATATACATTTTGTTTTTCAACAACAAAGTAGAAAAACATTTGCAATATATACACATATATGCTGTTTATATGGTATTATTATATTCGCTATACATAGTTGCAGACTACACATCTGCTTAAATAAATATAAAATACAATAATGAAATGATATGGTATTTAAATATGTTCTTCTTTTCTTGTTCATATAAAGAATTTCATCTACAGTTAAAAGAACATTAATTATACTCGTCATAACTTCATTGTTGGATGAGAATGAGATAGAAAAAATACGCAATACGTTTTTATTTACGTTGAAGTATTAAAATTATTATTATTTAAATTATTCATGTTAAAAATTATCAACAGAAACCGTTTTATTTACGATGAAATACATAAAATGATTAGAATTTAACAAAATGATGTAAAAAATTTTCAAAAAAAAATTATATTTACGATAAAATATATAAATGATTGCAATTTAAACTAATGATGTTAAAAATTTCCATAAATATTTCCATAAATTATTTATGACAAAATATATAAATTGTTAATATTTAAAATATTGATGTTAAAATTTACAAAGAAATGTTTTTATTTACGATGAAGTATATAAATTATTAATATTTAAAATATTGATGTTAAAAATTCTCAACAAAAACCGTTTTATTTATGATTCAATGTATGCATTATTAATATTTCATCTACTGATTATAAAATTTTCTACCAAAAAATTTGTATTTACAATAAAATATATAAATGATTAATATTTAAACTAATGATGATAAAAATGTACATAAATACATTTTTATTTACGATGAAATATATAAATTATTAAAATTTGAATTATTGATGTTAAAATTTTACATAAAAAACGTTTTTATTTATGATGAAATATTATTAAAATTCAACCAAATGACGCCAAAAATTTACAACAAAATACGTTTTTGTTTACGTTGAACATATAATTTATTAAAATTCAAAGAAATAATTTCTTTTTTCCACGATTGATGTGTGATTAGAAATAATTCCTCTTTAAAAAACATACTTTCCACAACTCTAATGCAAATTTTTGTTAACAAAGGTATTAAACGTGTACAAACAATATAAAATGTTATAATAATTCGTAATCACATGAAACAAATTTAGTAATATTAACTTATTAAAATGTAAAAATGGCTTACAATGTTTTTTTTTTGGATAAATTAAACCATCACCACATTAATCGTCAAAGGCATTGAATAAAATGAAAATTTCATGACAGTATTAGTATAAACTTTCAAAAATGGGAAAGAAAAACGTACATACACTTAAATTCGACTATTCTTTATTGTGTATTCGGATTTTATTTTCACATTTTGAAGCATGAAGAGTTTTGTTTTTATGGTATTCTTATTTATTATCACACATAAATACACATGTAAAGACATTCTACAAATTAAATTATGTAGTTGAAAGATAAACTTCACTCCTTGTTGAAAAGATTGCACAATATATAGAATAAAAATTAATAAACAGTAAATACCATAGCAAAAAAGCTTACATTTGACATTTATGTATGAATGTAATTACAAACTGTACCGAGAAACGTTTTTTATTAATGAAAATCAATAAACTCAATAAAGACTTTAACACAAAAGCTTATAAATGAAATTTATGTGGAAGCTAAAGTTCCTATCATTAATACAAAATGATGATGACAACTAACCTTTTTTATTCTCTCAAGTTAGTTCATCCATTTTTAAAAAGGTTTATTTCATACAAATGTAGTCAACTATGTTTAACAATGAATGGGAAAATTTGCAGAGACACTAATTGTTAAGACCTTTATTAGGTGTTTAAGGAAAATGCATGCATATGTATCTTATAAAAAACACTCTTTGAATATACACATACATTATAGGCTTAGTTAGACATAAAACAATTTCTGGGTAATAACAAAAAGTAATGAAATTTAATACCACTGCGTATGATTCAGCAAACATACTGGCACTAGTGTACATAACAAGTTCTTTAATAATAAATACATGATTATTTCAATATACTAGTCCTTTTAAAGGTGGAAAACTACACACATACATTCTAAAATTACTTATTGTATGGCTATTTAATGTATGAATATTAGAATCTTCTAGTCACACTCCCTCATTATTCATGAATTAATCGCGGCTATGACTAATCAATTATCACTTCCTGTCAATTAATTTAAACAAATGTATGTGAACGCTTTTTTTGTGTCAGGAATCGTAAATATAAATGTTTTTTATGTAAAATTTTAACATCAATAATTTAAATTTTAATAATTTATATATTTTATCGTATATAAAAACCTTTTTGTTGTACCTTTTTACAGCATTTACTTAAATTATAATGGTATATATTTCACCATAAATAAAAACGCTTTTTTTTGTAAATTTTTGATAACATTTTGTTAAATTGTAATCACTTTATGTATTTCTTCGAAAATGAAAAAGATTTTGTGTAAATTTTGAAAACATTTGTTTTGTTTAGATCATAGTTGTTTTATATTATATTCTACATTTTAACAGTATTTTCTTAAATTGTAACCGTCTATATATTTAATTTTAAATAAATTGTAGGTGTTAAGAGAACTTCAGGTTGTCCCATTGGAACGGGCATCTGCCCGTCTCTTACTACTCATATTTTATAAATTGGGTAAAGAAGTTCTTAAGGTTGTAATGTCCATAACTGCACGTGTTGTTTGAAAAGATGTAAAAACATCAAATTGTTGGACTGGCCATAAAAAAGATTAATTTAAAAATATTTTGGTACCACTATGAAAACTTATGAAGTAATGCCTTTTAATGTTAAACCGCCTCCAGCGTCTCTGACTTCATCCACACCTGGCGTCCATTTTCAAGGAGAAACCGTTTTTCCACATTTACAAATAATTTTCTCCAAGCCTATTAGCAAATTTGAAAATCTTGGGGCAATTGGTCTATTGGGGAACATGCTTTTTTAATGCAATGGTAAAAACTAATATTAAAAAAATAACTGAAATTATGAATATTTTTTTTTGAAAATTTCGAAATTTTAATTAAGATTTAATTTCTTTACATACCTAATGTTCATGTATTAATCAGGTTTTGGGCCCATTGAAGAAAAAAATCTTTTGCTGAAGAAAAGAATCTCCTCCATCATGCGGCCTTTTTAGGTTGACAATAACATTTATAGTTTTTGAGCTAAAAAATTTTCATTGGATCATGAATATTAACATTCCCTTGAAAAGACTCATTTAAACTGATATCTCATATAACATTCCACTTATTATGCATAGATTTTATATTTGAAAATTCGTGTAAACTACGAACACAATATTCACTGTTCTTGAAATTACTTAGAAATTGTAATCACATAAGTTGCATTAAAAAAATTGTCGTCAAAAATTAAAATATACCAAAGAAAATTTTGACTCCGGAATAATGATAAAGGTATGCTTTCTTTACTCATCTAACATATTTTAATTAAGCCGATTGTTAGATGAATATTGTGTCACTAATATTTACAAAATAAAACTAAATCTTCAGCCACTGAATATCTATTATAAAAAATAGACACTGAATTTAAATAAAAGCAGAATAAATTCAAACATTGGAGGAATCTGTTGGTAAATATGCACAATTAACTAAATTCCATTGAACTTATTAAAGTGGAAATAACAAATGAAGAAATTCTTTAATAATAAGGGATTATCACACAGGTCAGTCACTAAGTTAAAAAGATTTGGAAATAAAGAGGGAGACTATGAGGGAGTGCCTAATGAATGTTAATAAAAATGAGTATAAACTATGGATCATTTTTAGTTTTTTAATTAGATTTTGATTAGCAAGATTTCTAATCGCATGGTTTTTAACAGTAATATATTTAAACTTGAGTATATTTATAAATCTCAATATAAAAATTATAATTATTACCACCGAATAATACATGCATGCACAATATTAATTGCTTGCACTATTCCTCATTGGAATTGCTACTCAATTTTCTTGACACTTTTCCCTACACCATGACGCAAAACCTTAATTTTTATTTATTTCATATACCTAAATTTAAACCTAAGTACTAAATTGGTGTTTCCTAAGCATAGGCCCTTAAACTTAAAACTATAACCTAATTTTTTCATAGTTTTATAGGGTTATGCCCTAACCCAAATCAAAAATTGACTTTTCCTAATGTAAAACACAACCCTAACCCTATTATATACCCATGTAGCCACCACCAGTGGTCCACTGGTGGGGAATGAGTGGCATGGGCGGCCACCAGTTCCCACCAGTGGACCAATGGTGGGGAAGCAGTAGCAGGAGTNCCCATGTAGCCACCACCAGTGGTCCACTGGTGGGGAATGAGTGGCATGGGCGGCCACCAGTTCCCACCAGTGGACCACTGGTGGGGAAGCAGTGGCAGGAGTGGCAATTACAGCCACTCATAGCCACTAGTGGACCACTGGTGGATAAGTAGTGGCAGTAGTAGCAATTTCAGCCACCCATAGCCACCAGTGGACCACTGGTGTACCACTAGTGACATCTGATTTACTCTTAATCATAAATAATATATGAGCTAATACTTGCAAGTAAAATATTATACATTATTATGCTCTCTTAGATATCATAAACATATACAATTCACTGTGAAGAGCTTTTTTTGCAATTTTCTGTTTGCAAAAATTATAAGATATATAGGCAGAATTAAATTTCAAAATAATTTATTCACGATTATTCGTGGACCTTGAAATCAATGTCTACATGAGTACTTAAAATTGGGCAAAATATATTTTTAATTATTGGAAAAAATAATGTTTAAAATTGCAATTTCTTCGCAAATTGAAAATTAAATCTAAATTGGGCATTTTTGTGCACTTGTTATTGCTTATAATAAAAAATTCATTATATTTTTAATTGTCAACCTTAATTCAATGTAAATGGTGAGCTTGCTAGCATTTCCTTCAACCCTTTGTTGGGTTTGTGTTAGTTTAAACTACAACGTTTAAACTCTATTAATAAAAAAGTTTGCTGTTGCTATATTTGAGACATTGCTCTAATGCTTAAATCATATTTTTGCCACCAGTGGCCCATCAATTAGCCAACAGTGGACCACCAGCTAACCACTGGTGGTCCACTAGTGCACGGGTGGCCAAACCCCACCTGGTGGCCCACTGTATCTGCCACTGGTGGTCCACCAGTATTTGGCTACGTGGGTATCAGTGGCACGTTAAAATTTGTTCTTGGTATATTTGATAGATTCTAAACTATTTCTTTATCTGTGTAGAATCCTTCTTTAATTTTATTAAGGTTGTTGGTTTTGATTTTCACAAAGTCTTTTCCTGATCACATTGGATGCAAAGAATTTTGTCTACTTTGAGCAATTTTTGGTTTTTGTGATAGTCCAAGTTTTCGTAGTTACATGCTTTTGACTATTTGATTTGTTATATTTGGTGATCAAGTAGAAATGCAAAGTTTAGTATCGGAGGTTAATTATGCTATACAATAGTAAAATACCGAAGCTCATTAGTATTGAAACAATGCCTTTAATAAATGAAAAGCCCAACACCTATTTCTCAATAGCTTGCATTTCAAGAAGGTATCTCTTTTCAGATGTTTTGCTATACTGACATGCCTTCTTATACTTCTTAAGGCATATGCCAACTAATCATAGCCAAATACTTGGATCAAGCAGGGATCAGAGAAATTTCAAGGTTCTTCAATCGTTCTGCACCTACATGTAATCAGAATTATCCGCAGATTTAAGGACTCTGGAACGACCACAGTCAATCCAAATGTAGGTCGCCCATCAAAGGCGACACCAAAGCAACAACGAGTACTTTCAAGGCTCAGCAAAGCAAATCTTAAATTGGGTGCCCCTCAACTCCGTCAACAATGCATTTTTTCAAAATATGGGTTGAAGTGTCATCTAGCTGCTCAGAAGCCAAAGCTGAACAATCGTCAGAGAATTGCGCGTCTTAAATGGTGTGAAGCAAAACTGGTCAAGAATAATTTTCTCGGGTGAGAGCAAACTGGAGTCATACCTAGGACGAGGAGAATTAGTAAGACGTCCAGATAGTGCTTCTCGATATTGCGCATGATGTTACTCACAACAGTGAAATTTGGAGGGAAATCAATAATGGTTTTGTGCATGATCAATGGTTCCATCAGTTCAGATACACTGAAATATTAAGCAAATATCTTTTGCCTCTCATTGAAGAAGATGATATTCTGCAGAACGATGGAGCTAGCTGTCACAAAGCACGGTATACAAAAGAATTTTTGGAGGAAAAATGTTGCATTATTGACAGAGTGGCCGGCACAGAGTCCAGACCTTACTATAATCAAACCATTCTGAGCTATTATGAAAAAGACGGTGGATAATAGGTATCCTAATAATGTGGTTGCATTGTGAAAGTATGCAGAAGAGGAGTTTTGCAAGATCTCTAATGAAACTATAGACAAAATTTTTAAATCCATGCCTCGTCATNTAGATTAAACTGTCAGATTCTCAAGATAGATGAATAGCATATCATTTGATTGATAAACAATTTTAAATTTTGTTACAATATGTCTAGCTTAATGTCTAGCTTTATTAATAATATATTCATTTTTAGTCAAATATGTACTTAAAATTTATATACAAAATCAATTTAAAATGGGTATTTGATTTATAATTAATTTGTTACAAATCACTTAGTACCTAATTAAATTCAATTTTTAGTATTCTCCAAAATTCACGATTTTTTTCAGTTAAGAACACTGATGAACTCGGATGTTTGCAAACCGAGTGAAAGCAAAAATATTCGAAGTTGGTTTCAATTACTCGTGTGGTTTCATTTGTTTGAGTATTAAACAGTTGAATAACGCCTGTGCTCACTGCAACAGCTAGATGTTCTTCTAAAAAACAAACACCAAAAGTAAAATAAGGTGTATCCAAAACTTTTTTAAAGACTTGATTATGGAATGAAAAAACATAAACCTTTCCTTCCATGCTAAACAGAACATCATCTAAATTGCTTGATATGGCCATATATTCAGCGAAAATGTTTGATTGAATTGATGATTTTTCATAATCTTCATTTAATGTGTTGTATTTTATAAGACAATTGCCAGTATAGAAGTAAACAAATTGTCTACATGGGCTTGAACAAGTAAGCAAGACAGCATTCAAATTGCAAAAGGTAATGAACCTTTGTTTGAATCCTGAGAAATCATTTGAAATTTCAATCAACTTGGTTGAAGTAACATTTTTTATAATTACAAGAAGGTTTCCAGAAGGCAGTAAATTCAAAATCTGGGTGTTTGTGATTGTGCCATTGTCAATAATGAATTCATGTATTGTCCCATTATTCAATAGTTTCAAAAGAAATATCTTCCTGGGTTGTAGTATAGCATAAGTACATTTTTCAATGGCATCATAAACTATATCCTTAACTTCACAAATATCTTCATAAAGTACACTAGTTCTATAATAATTATCACCTGTTTTGTAGTATGTCTTAAGAACTTCACGGGGACGAACAATGCATGTAGAAATTAAACGATTGAATGCTGCATGTGCATACAAATAAGTAGGGCTAATTCTGGTGACTTTTTCAAATGATTCATAATTAAAATTAATTTCCCTGCAAAAGATTTCTCTGAAAACGTCATATATTTCGAAGTT
>CABFPE010000577.1:44094-58330 GCA_900660155.1 Hofstenia miamia
TGTTCTGCCCTTTGTTGTGCTTGTGTTAGTTTAAACAGCAATGTTTGAACTGATTATCAATATAAACTTGATGTATTGCATATAAAAGTAATGCTAGAACAATCATGGGCAACATAAAATAACGTTGTTGTGACCTAAAAATAGTGCTTTTTTATTCAGAAAAAACAACCAAAAAGCAACTGAAAGTGACGTTGTTGGAACAACGTTGTTTAGACCAGTCAAAAGGGTACCATTTCAACATTAAAACAGCCATAAAAAAACAACTAAAAAACAACGTTGTTTAGACCAAAATTTGTTATCTGGGATTAGGTTTCAACCCTGATGACATCTAGCTTTGGATCCAAATGGATTTCAATTAGTGGTTGTATTACAAGTAGTTCTATCTATGATTGTAACTGATATTGTTAACTGATATTACTTGGATCTCATGCTTGACTGTTTGGAATCATACACATCATGAAAGGAGGTTATTAAGGGTAACATTGCGTAGCATTTAATAAAATTTGTCCATTCTAATCATTGTACAGATTCTACAATGGTTGCTTATATTCAGCTTGCAGCAGATTTTATCAGGCAAAGGCATTGCTAAGAGGATCTAATGGAGAAGATTACAAGTAGTAATCCCAAGGACAACAAATTAATCTGACTGTTCTGAAATATGCAACTTTTCCAAAAGTGGGATAATGCCCAAGATCACACCATTGTGTATTCTATTGTGATGTCATCTTGAAAATGTTTAAATTGGTTTATTTGCTAAAATAAAATATTATTTTGATTTAAGTTTGATTAATATTAACTAGGGTTTTGAATACTTAGAATGTTAAGAGGTTGATACATTTTTTGACTACATAAATACATGTATTGCAAAAACAAACTAAAAAATTCAAAATGACTGCATGAATATTGATATAGCATTTGTAAACATAGTGTTTAAAGTAAAATTATTTAATGATTTACCAGTTGAAATTACTATTTTTATTAGAATGACATTTTGATAATGTGGAACCTTACCCTAGTAGACCTATAACCACAAAAATAAATAATATTCATAAAATAAATGTTTTTTTTCAAATTATTACAAAGTGTTAGGAATCGTCATTTTGTATTTGAGAGGTGCTTGATGACATTTTAGCACTTTGCACAATCATTTCTTCCTCTCAATAATTTATATCTAGTGATATGACAAAGGAAAAGCACATGACAATAATAAACATCTTTGCTTAACTGCTCACATCTACATATGAGTCTTTCATCATTCTCAAAAATGAGGAATTTATATGTGCCAACATGCCAATGTAAACCATTGAAGTATTTAATGTCATTATTAACACAGAAACAATGTAAAATTGTTGTCTTCCCTGTTCAAGACAATAAGGTTGTTACTAAGGATGAGTACATATAGAGGGTCAGGTAGCAATTGAAACACTTCATTATCCAATCTATTGGTAAGTGTTAGATAATGGATGAGGTATAATGAGTCAGATGATTTAGACCTTTATTAAGGCTTTATTCCAGTATTTATCTAAATACAAAATAACAATTACATTACAATCTTCCCTCCTAATAAAATGTTCTGGAGTAAACAAAACCAACAGGGGAGAGGTTATTAGCATGTCACTTTAATTATGTATCATACATGATGAAGACTTTAAACTTTGTCAGCTTCTTCAAAATTTGTGTTGATCTTCTTAATGACATTTCAATGTTTTCATTTTCTGGTGGGATGTTATCATTACAAGAATGTGAACCTTCATTGCTAAGAACTGGCATTGGCTCTATAGTCAACTCATTACTTTGATCATCAGGGTACTGGATATTTGCATAGGTGGGGTTAACATCAATTAATTCAACCTTGTTAACAAGAGGTTCATTTTGATTGGAAAATACAAAATGATGCAAAAACACAGGTCCAGGTTTTATCCAGGACAGTAAAGATGTTCCACCAGATGAACGTCTAGGAAAATTGAAGAACCATTGATGTGGAATTGTTCCAGTTGGTGTGGAAAGTAATGATCAGATAGAGTGTAGCACTTGGGGTAGAACTGATTCCCAATTCTTAATGTCAATGTTGTTACTTTTAATAGTTAAGCATTACACCTTTCCAGATAATCCCATTGTATTGCTCCACTTGGCCATTTCCAATAGGATGATAAGGTGTTGATATACTAGTAGATACTCCATTCTCTGTTAAGTAAGATTTAAGCTCATGAGACATAAATGACGAGCCTCTATCTGAGTGAATGAAGGTTGGAAATCTGCAAAGTGAAAATATTTGTTCAAGACATTTGATAACAGTTGAGGAGCTGATGTCAGGGCATGTGAATGCAAATGGAAATCATGATTATTCATCAACAATAGTTAGCATGTACTTGTTTCTTGTGTTAGTAGGTAGTGGGCCTTTGAAGTCTATGCTCAACCTATCTATTGGATGTAATGATTTAATTAGAGTTCCTGGTACTTCTGGTATATTGTACTTTGGTTTTAATTCAGAGCAGATCTGAGATCTAGAACAGATCTTCTTTACTTCCTCTGTGGAAAACAGTAAGTTTTTTGATCAAACAAAATGCAGCAATCTGGTAACTCCTGGATGATATAAATTGTTGTTCTTCCAACTTAGATTGAGGAAGAGCAGAGCAATAAGCATGAGTAAGTGCATCTGGCATGACATTGTCTTGACCTGGTAGATATGATATTCAATAACTGAACTCTGCTAATTTAATCAATTTGTGACTTACTTTGTACCCAAGAATACTAAGTGACAGAACAGAAATAATAGATTTTGGATCATTAAATGTGAGTCCCCATTTTCTCACAGTAGCTTCAAATTTTACTCTATTGTCATCATGATGGGCTTGATCATAACCGCCTATTGTTATATTGTCAATGTATGGGAATGTATCATTTAAATTTTCTTTTCCACAAATTTGTCCATAGATCATTGGAACATAGATACACTATTGGTGACACTGAATGGTAAATGAGTAAACTGAAATAGAAGTCCACATGCTTTGAATGCAGTCAAGTATTTATCAGAGTCCAAAATAGGTATTTGATGATAAGCACTTTTCAGATCATATGTTGAAAATACCTTGTAGTTTGCAAGGGAGTTGATCATTTTGTCAATGCAAGGAAGAGGGTATGTGTCTAATTCTTTATAAAGGTTAACCATTTGTGAATAGTGTATACATAGGCAATCTTTATGTTTGTGAGATGGGTCTTTCAAAACAACAACCTGAGCTCTTCAAGGCAAGTAACAGGGTTAGATGACTCCTTCCAACAATAATTTTGATACTTCTTCAGTTATGAATTGTTTGTCTGCTTTATTGAAGCATCTTGATTTAGTTGCTATAGGCTTGGAACCTTCTGGAATGCTTGAAAATAAGGATGGTATCTGGATGTCTGCCATAGTTAATCCACAAACAGAGTCATTTTGAGTAACAACTAACTCCTGTTGTTGACCACCAAGGGGAAAGATTATACTATTATGTTGACTTTGAAAATCATGACCAAGAATAATATCACTGCAAAAATTCTTTAGAACCCCAAGGCTGATGTTTTCATAGGTTGTGCCCTGAAGCACTAAGGAGACATTACAATATCTGATTCTATGTTGTTATTGCCATAGCTGGTGTACTGGGGTTACTTGAATATTCAGCCAATTTATTTTTGACTCACTAATGAAGCTTTCAGAGCTACAAGTATCAATTAATGCTGCCAATTGTTCATGTCCAATTTTAATAACAACAGAAGCATGCTGCAGGCTTTTCAGACAATTTGTAATTGCACAAAGACTTGGTTTAAACATGGCAGCAGTTGTTGGTTTACTTTGTTTATGCTTGGATCAACAAATTGAAGATTAATGTCCTTTAATGTTGCAACTGTAACAGACTACATCACAAGCTGGGCAGATCTTCTGATTATGTTGTGAGTATCCACAAAACATACACTATTTTTTATTGGGAAGAGCAAGTAAGGATTGAGGTTCTTGTGAATTTGGATCAGGTGAGAGCTGAGATGGTGAATCACTTGCAACAGCAGCCACTTGGTTCATAGGACATGGTGAATGGGCTTCTGAGTTTTTCTGAGCAAAGTTGAGGGAACAAGCTTGATTAAAAGCAGATTGCAATGTTAACATAGGGTTTTCTAACAACCATTGGCAAATATAGTTGGATGAGATACCAGTAATGAAAGCATCTCTAATTTGTTCTTCTTGATAAACATTGGTTGTGACAACCTTATAATTACTCAACTTACAAAGTTCTTGGAGAAAATCATCTAATGATTAAAATGTATCTTGCTGAGGAGTGAGTAATTGATGTTTTGCAAAGATTTTGTTTGGGGTTTTAATATATAGATTGTCAAGAGTTGCTACTACTTCATCATAAGAAGTACAGTCTTCTATGTAATTGTAAACATTTGATGAAACAAAATTAACTGTTGAATGAAATTTATCTGGTGCATCATATCTTCATTCTTCAATAAAGTTCTCAAATATTTGTTTCCAATGTTTCCATTCCTTCAAGGCAGTGGGTGAATTATGATTGAAGTCTAGCCTTGCTGGCTTAAGGATCTTTGATATACTTTGAATAATACATGAATAAATTGAGGTAAAATGAGTCAGATGATTTGGACCTTTATTAAGGCTTTGCTCAAGTATTTATCTAAATACAAAATAACAATTACATCACCATCAATACCTCTAATTTCTTCAAAAAATTTATTAGAGTTTTAACTAACTTAGCAGTGTTTTTTCAAATATGACCTAAACAATAAAATCAAACAATATTTATATAGATATGGGTAAACTTTTAACAAAATCCTTATGATATCATATTAATATAACCTGTGTAATAGCTAATTTCAGAATTTTTTCCTTCAAAACCATTGTGTGTTGTTGGAAGCATTTTATCAACTGCAGCCAATCTATGCCATGTATTTCTACCTGAACTTTCAATATATGTCATACTAAAAAACAACAGTCTGCACAATGATGAAGCATAATACTTGAAATGTGTGATGGATCACAAATATGAAGAATATTTTTTGCTTTACATGTACAACTACAGGTCTGACATCACAATATCATTTATTGGAAAGAGGCAAAAAAATTGATTTCCCACTAAAAATTCATTTTTTAACTAGATAATTTTTTTCAAATATTTACAATTGCATGTTGATAGCACATCAAACATATACTCCTAAAAACTGTTTTTACTTCAGAAGTTATACTCTCACCACCATCCACCACTATGTAATCTGAAATCTAAAAACAATAGATCTAACAATTTTCTTTATCACTTATTTTAAATACGAATTCTTTAATCATAGATAAAATTTTTATTCATGCCCTGATATTTTCTCCACAAGAGCAGCAAACTAAATCATTTAGGTATAATTTTTTATTGGCATCATCAACACCTATCACACCTACATCATGGCTGAGAGTATGCAATTTAAATCTAAAATCTATTGACAAGTTGTCTGTTACTAAGAACTTGCCAATAAATATTTCATGTGTTAATAACACAAAACTCCTTTCATTGATGAAATGCACTTGGCAAATAACATCATCATCTTCCAAGTGCTTGCTATGTTGTAGTGCTTTCAAATTGTCAATGGTGAAAATGCTAGAAGTGCTAGAAGACTTCCTAATTCTAAAATTTTGCTTAACTAAAATTCCAAAGCTAAATAAAATGTATTTCTGCTGTTTATTAAATGCTACCTATATAAATCAATGGCTAATTTTTTAGAATTATCATTGTATCCAGCACTTGAAAGCTTTTGACAATGACTATGTGGTAGGTTGGTCTGACTTGTACTCAATAGCAACATATACTCCTAACATTTAGATACAGCTACATCATGATCATGTGTATTAGCAACCAAAATGAGACTCAAGCAACTGATTGATGCTAAATAACACTTGTAATATTTGTTCTTCATACTTAGTGTACACATTAACCTGTGCAGGGCATCTATGTTTATTCTGATGATTGCATTGGTACACACTTCTGCACCCTCCATTTTTAAATAGGTTTCCTTGCAATAAATTGACATGTCTTCTAATTTTTTTCATTACTGTAATGAATCTTATAGCTAAAAACATATCTGTAAATAAACTCTGATAAGAAGAATAATATAATATACATGACTTCTAAAAAAAGGTTGTACTTTTTGAAATATTTAATAACTTAAAGACATGTCTCTTTTCTTTTGTCCCATACAAGTCTATTGTACACTTACATATGTAATTGAAATATACATGCAGTTGGCATATAAAACAAATGTTTTCTGTAGTACAGTTTAAATGTACATATTTTGCTAAAGAGAGCATCATAGAAATATGATATAAAATTTTATGGGGTAAAGGAATAATTAAATCTGACTGTCTTTTACATAGCCTACTGCTCTCAAAATAATTCATTTTGAATTATATTATAAAACAACATAATTTTTAAATATCTCAATATTTACTCAATATATAGCCCAAAAAGGGGTTCTTACTGAAAATATAATATTGTGGCATCTAATTTTCAAAGTGGGTAAGTCTATGCTAAGTATATTGGTTATTATTTATTTTACAATACTACTAAATCAAAATGTTATTCCAATACAATTGCAATTTCAATTGGTTAATCATTAAATAATTTTACTTTGATCACTTTGATTACAAATTTAAAATCAATATTCATGTAGTCATTTTAATTTTTTGTAGTTCATTTTGCAAAATTTATTCAAATGTTGATCAGAAAAATTTCAGAAGAAATATAATCAAATCTCAAATGGGAAAGTGATTGCAATGTTACTTAAAAATACTTTAAAAATTGATCTTATTTTAACTTCAATTATATATCAATCACAAATAAATATTTTTAGGTTAGATATTTTTATATTATTCAAAAATAAATGTTTTATTACCTTAAAAACTTGAAATTAGAACTCAGAATTTTCTTTAAGAAAATGTTTGAACTTGAACGTGAAATGAAAAAACTTGAACCTGGACCAAATAACTTGAACTTGACTTAAAAACCCTGATTTTAACAATCAAAACTAATCCATAAACCTTTTGATAAGAATTTGTTACAAAATAACTTAGTTCTGTAACACAAAAGAATGCAGGCTATTCACAAAACTACAATTTTTTAATAAATTCAAAAAATGAAATAGTACAAGTGAACTTGCATTTTTTTGTTCCTTGAAAAAATTATGCTTTTTTCAATAGATATTAAAAATATAACACAGGCATCCCATTACCTAGCTTTGATTGGTGTTACATCATTGGATATATATATTGTGATTTTTGCTTCACTCAAATCATTTAAATTATGGATGTTGGAAAGTCTACCAATTACATCTGATATTATGATAGTGGATAATTTTTTATCTTCACCTGTCTTCAAGCTGCAAGTTGTGTAATTTCTAATGCTAGTCTACTTGTGAAATATATCTCATGCCCTGAAGAATGCAGTTTAGCTATAGATTTGCTATTGAAAAGTTTGTGAAAGCTCCAATACTCCAGATGCTGATACATATTTAAATTTTGCTGTTCAATATATTAATGCAAACTTCCCAAACTTGGTTTGTGTTCCACAAAACAAAGTGTAGTGAAAAACTCTGAAATTTGGTGCAAATTGCAGTTTGCTGTTGTAGCTGCTTCATTAATGCATGAAACATTAGTCTGTAGTAGGATATAAGTCTATCACAATGCCCTCAGTGAAGAATCTTTAGGGGCATATCAGGGTAATTCTCTTCAGGGGAAACATGGTTATTCCCTGGAGCAAGACTCAGTCACATGTGACACCAAGTTGTTAGAGTTAATATGAACATAGGATAAATTTATAACTAAGTTCTGAATCAATTTTTTTGTCTGACAGATTCATTTAATTTCTGACTGCTAGCATTGAAGACCATGTTTTCTCCCTAGAAAAATGTTCATTTCAGCATTGAAATTAGGTTTTCAAATGAACTAGTTGCAAAAAAATAGCTGTCATTAGGTAAAACAAATCATTGTTGGAAATCTTTTAAAAAGCATTACATAGTGAGAAACAATGCTAAAAATTTTGATTCTTATTTCAGGATTTGCAAAAAGTCATTTTGCAGTCTTTGTATATTGGTTTTATTGACTTTCAAAAACATTGGTGCATGTGGCAGATTATCAAATTTCTGCAAGCAAGTGCTGCATGTGATAAGACATATTTCTGGACAAAAGCAAATTTCTCTAAAAGCTACCTTTTTGAAAATTAGTTTCACTGGAAGCACTATTTAATCAATGAATTATTAATTTCTTAACACACCCAACCTTAGTCTAGCAAATTTGAAAAATAAAGGAAATGTTTTAGCAGGGCTCTCAAAAGGGTATACAATGGAATGAAATAAGAATGATTTAAACATTCTTTGCAGGATTCAGATCAGGCTGGGCCAGATTTGCAGGATTCAGATCAGGCTGGGCCAGATTTGTTTTCTCTCTTTAGAATGGTCATAGCAATGAAAGGGGTTGATGATGAATTCATCTCATTTTAAAAGTATTGAAATTGTTTGATCTGCAGTGCTGTGTTTTATAATAATAATTTTAAGAACTGTGCCTGTGATTACATTTTTGATATGCTTAAAATCCACCATACCATGATTCCAAAAACTAGACATAGTTGAATTTCTGAGCTGTACCCACTTAGGTGGGTTTGAAACTCACCAATTACATGTAAAACATCTATATTTTGCTCCTGATTACCAAATTACTGCAGTGGATTACTTAGAAACCATGTCAAAAAGTCCTCTGTGGAATCTGAGTCAGTTGTTAGCAAATATTCACTTGTTGACTTTTCTAAACATAATCAATCAGTGCTAAATACATTACAGGAATGCCTATTTAAATTCACTTGTGTAGATACACTTATACTGTTTTTAAATGCTTGAGTTTTTTAGGGCACTGAGGAATGTCAGATGTGTGACAAGTTTTATGATTGTCATTTTGTATTGGGCTTGGGTTACTTGAACTTTCATAGTTTTCAAGAATTTTTAAGACGTTTTGCTTTTGAAGCTCACTGTTCAGATGAAAGTCTTGGCTGTAAATGTGGCTGGTTTTCTATCTTGGAAAATGAAGAATTTTGGTATAGTATAATGTTTACTTCTCAAATTTTTTTCCAAATTAAAGTGATTGTCACAAATCATGTGCTGTATACATTGGCAGGTTCAATACATCAATGTCTTGCAGCTGAAAACCAAAATTTTCTTATATTTATTTTATTTGGGATATAGATGAATCTGCAATCAGAGTTATTTTGAGTGTTCTTACAGCTAGACACAAAACAACACTTCCTCTGAGAACTAATAGTGAACTAATTTAAAATTAGTTACATATTGCTAATAATATCAGACCAATCAAGACTATGTAATGGAATGACTGCTTATATTTTCAATATTTCGTGAACAAAGCAGAATTTATTTCAAGGAACAAAAAATTTGCAATTTAACTTGTAGTTCTTCATTTTTTGAATTTATTATGAAATGCCATGAATAATCACCATTGAATGTTACCAACACTTGTTTGTTGTTAAACAAAATTCACAGGTTAGTGTCTGTTTGAATTTAATGGAAACATATCACAATCATGAACCATGGAGGAGTTGAGTTTCTGGTAATGTCATTAAAAACTTAGAGGGAAAAATAGTTTAATCACAAGTTATGGAGGAGTTGAGTTTCTACACACACTAAAATAAATTAAATTTATTACATATACTGTATAAGCTCCTTATAATTACAAGAATAGCTTCTTTTTAACTACTCTAAACTTCTTAGTTATTTTGTTATTTCATAATGCTTTTTGCATCACAATTCAAGTATTTTCACTTGTATTTTTAATTATTCATATTATCTGATTTTTGTAGAAGTTTTATGCAACTTGATTGTGACCTGGTATTTGCAAATATTTTTTGAAATTCATTATTTTTCATTAATTATTCTTAATAATCCTTTATTTTCTTCCTACAAGATTTGAATAAGTGTTCTTTTGCATACATTCTAAAACATATTTATTGGTTTTTAGAAGCATGCATGCCTTTACTTGAAACCACAGGGAAAACTAGTAATTTTTCCTGTAACCGGCTTTGGATCTGACAGCTAAATAGATACAAAAGAAACGTTTACGAGGTTTGCTATATTCTAAAATAATGCGTCAGAATTCAACTGATTTGATATTAGTATTGTCAATCATAGAATCAATTTAGTGGGGATAAGTGTGTCAATTAAGGTTGGTTGATGGAATGCAATGCGATTCTTAACATAGGTCAATGTTTCCAAATTTATATGCAATGTGCTTGAAAATATTTTGTTCATACTTTTCTGGCTAGATTGATTTGGATCAAACTTAAGCGAAAATATGTCTTTTAATAAGTTAATTTCCACTAATGTTTGATCTAATACAAATGCTGAATAATTTAACATTTTGGAATCAGATTGCTATTTGTAATTTGCATGCAAAAACATTTGACATCCTCTTAGTTCAGCTAGTTTTTTTATTTCTATGAATTGAAAGTTGTTTAAAAATATTATCAAATCATTGTGGCCAATAATTCATTTTGGAAATTGTAGCAGTTAAAAAAATAAATTTATGAAATTGGTCGTCTGACAATTTCTTAATTCTTTTTACTTTTTCAAACCAAATAAATTATATTTTATGCATAATGTAGAAAACTTAGTACTTGTTGTATTCCATGATCAGTGGAGTACGCAGGCGGGACATGGTGGAATGTCCCCCGTCAGGTTTCCAAATTTGATTTTGACTGGATAAATCAAAAAAATTTTCGTAAAAAATTGAAAAATTTTAAATCTAGGATCATGAAATGCATTTTAGGGTCTATTTTCTCAATATTTACAAAAATTTGGGTAATGACGATGATGTCCCCCCGTCAGAAAATCCTGCGTACGCCCCCTGTCCATCATATTACTTATATAGTATAGCTCAATCAGAAAAAATGAGACTGAGAAAAACGTAAATTTTTCAGTGATAACATGGAAAAAAACACGAATTTATATAAGATTAGCTAGCAGATATCTGGCTTTCATAAAACGTATTTATCTAGTCAATGCGTTTACCATGGCGTACAATACACCTCTCGAATGGTTCGGAAATTGAGTCTATTAAATTTACTTGAATATCCTGGGTAATCTCTTCATTCGATTGCCATATGTATTTCCTAAATCGTGCAATTGTTTGGATTTCGTTTTATACATTTTGTATTGGTGATAGATCCGGTGAATTCGGGGGTCACTGCAATGTTTGGATGTTTTCGCAAGCCATCCATTCTGGGTTTTTCTTAATGTGTAGGGTGTGGACCCATCTTGTTGCAGAATCCAACCCTGCGGATAAAGCTGATTGGCGAATGGCACAAACATCTTAAGAATATCTATGTATCGGTCACTATTAAAATTTGCGTTATTTTCGAGAATTTCAATGTAAAAACATTTTCTGGATAATGTACCCCAGACCATGATTTTCAGAGAAAATTTTGGAACAACTTTTGTCGGCCTCATCTCGTTTTTGCACTCCTAACTTGAACTGTATTTCGGTGTATTTGAAACGTACTTTCATCAGTAATTAATACGTTGTTGAAGAAATTCTGTACATTCCACAATCGGCAAAAATCAACCCACTTGACCTCTCTTCTAAAGGCGAAATGTTAGGTTATTTTTCTAGGAAGCCTTTTTGTAAGTCCAGCATCTTTCAAGTATTCGTACATAGTTCCATGGGATTAATTAACACCATGATTAGCCTCAAGTTTATTTTTAATATCATCTGTTGAGCTTATTAGACTTCGTAAGGCAAGAATTACAAAAGGCTTTTTTGTGTTGTGTCCAGAACTTGAGGCCGACCACTTCCAGCCTTTCTCTTTAGGATTCCCTCTTGCTGTATCATCTTTATATTGCGATAGAAGCTGGCACGGGACATGTTGCAAATCTTCCAAACTTCTATAATGTCTGTCGCAACATCCACCTATAAATGTTCAAGTACATCACGTTTGTGTTGAAGCGACATGTTGAAGGACTATAAAAAAATAAAATATGGTGGGAACATTCATTAAAATAATCAGGTTATTTTACGTGCACTATCAAAGGCACATCTGATCTGTTCGTATGTCAAAATTCAGAGAGATTCATGAATCAAATGCATAGAAAATTTACATGTAAGTTAACTGAGCTATACAAGCATAAAATATGTAATGACTAAGATTAAATTACCAAATTACATGATGATAGTGAAAGTAGTTAAGAAAAAATCAATATTACTTTAAAAATATATGATCAAAATAGTTTTCATAAATAACGGGGAAACGTAGATTACTTCTAAGGCTATGCTTTTAATTTGTAAGTTGCGGCCAAATTTTACCATGAAGCACACGCATATGTCTTTTCTGAAGCATGCCTGTATGAATAATATCATGCGATTCATAAAGCGTTGTCTCAAGGCATGGAGTCATACTGCTATGTAATATGAAATTGTTTGAATATAATATAAATGTGTTGCGACCTGATTTTTTTGCGCAGTATAACTTGAAGGCATGAAAACTGTGTTTCTGAAGATAAAAGCAATTCAGTTCGTTCTCAAAAGGTAGTTCGTTTAAGCAACGCAGCATTCATTATTGAAACAAGCCTTGAGCATTTTCAACCTATACTTATAAACCTATATTGAGACTGTCTACCAAAATTCTCATCCACAAATCCTCATAAGAAACCCCACAAGCTAAATTTTACCCTATATGTGGTGTTGTGTTGTGTAAGGTTGGAATCTCCACTTCCAAGGTGTGTGCAGTCCATCCTTAGTAAAATATGTCTATATGTCAAGGGTACGTAACAAAAAACAATCAGAAAATTCTTATAGGTAAAATCTAAAATTTAAAAATGCAATTTACAGCTTTATATTTTAATTAGTTTACATCTGCGCATGATGACCCTGACAAATTTACGCTTAATGTGTTTATCATTTCGAGGACACTTCTTAATCTCAGACAATATTATGCATTTATGTGCAAAACTACTGAGATTGAGAAAACACAAAATTATTATTAAAGTTCAAACATGCTTAGGGAAAGCGGCTAAGAATATTATGTGCACCTAAATAAATTGTTTACATCTTTAAAGAGCGCACTTTTAAAGTAATTGAGTTCTTGAAAAGAATACGCGAAATTTTTACTCGTCAGATGGCGTTGTTTAATCATAGTAAGCGTCAACATTCGCAGGTGCACTATCCTCTTGCTTACTGGATGCCGTGCTTTTTAGTTGATTATTCCCGCTTTTGGATTATTGAATGGCCAATTTGTTAATTACTAAAAATCACGCATGTCTTTATTCAGAAAATAATGCATAGTTCGAATCACTCAAACTCCATCCGACATAACAACCATTCGGCCTACTCCAATTACTCTTCGCATCAATACCATTCCCCGCCTCAGCATCAATCCCCGGCCCATCACACCAGCTGCCCTTCAACTGTAAGTTTTCAGTTGCATGATTTTTATACTTTGGGTAGTTGACTACCGAAAACATAATCGACCAACCGTATTTTGCGCAGTATATGTGTAAATATAACCGCCTGTTTCAAACAAGAAATATTTGCAAATATATTGATCAAAATTTTAGAATTCATTGATTTACTAACCACAATTTCGTAGCATAGTTAATATATATATATATATATATATATATATATATATATATATATATATTCTTTCATGCATTCCGAAGGACTCTTGTTTTATTGAATAACTCAGGTATTAGAATACCTTAGGTATTATGTTTAAGCTACCCAAGCATATATAGTTCTATAAACAGTTTTGTAACAGTTACTCTTCATAAAGTTCTGTCCATATGATTGTCAGTTGAAAAAACAATTGCATGACATTGAAAAGCCTTAATAATTGAAAGCATAGCGTGAATTCTGATAAAGGATGCTCAGTTGTTAGGAAAAAATAAAAACACATAAGTATATTTTTAAATTGATGTTTGTTGTGCAATATATTAAGCTGTAGCTTTTTATCTTTTAAAATTTCATGATTTCAAAACGTCACAATTTCTTATAATTTGCCCATAATTATTCCCTTACTCATGATCATTATGCAAGATATACAATAAAATGCCTCATAGCCTACTCCCTCCTCTAAAGCCACTATTACAGCACATGTGTCCACTTTGGATTGCTCTTTGTGAATGAAAGACAAACAAGCTGATATAATGTATGCATATA
>CABFPE010000577.1:58414-71347 GCA_900660155.1 Hofstenia miamia
TAATGTATTAAATGCAGCATCAATCAGATTTTGATATATATATATATATATACTGTATATATATATATATTGTATACAGTTAAATTTAAGAATAATATTCTTATAAGTTCTGTTAATTTATAAGCTCTCTTAATATTTGAAATTTTTGAAATGGCTTTTCATCTAAGAAAAGAATATTACAAGGAAGAGATTATTGCAGCCAAAATAATTGAAAAAGAAATGCGTATGGTGTTTTGGAAAAACTTGCATTTATATGTGTTTTGCATTTCACAAAATATTTTGAATTAGATTTCTACTTGTATTACTATTTTGCTACAACAAGGATCTGAAGACAAACGGTGCAAAAAAATTTGCGTTTATTCACATTTTATTAGAGTGTGCTTGATATCAATTCACTTTAATATCAGTATTTGTTAATTTAAATAAATTGAAATTTTCGATGATTAAAATTTTTTTAAAATATATTTCGTCATCATTGTATAATTTGCACTAATATGAGCATAAGTTTAAATATTTTAAAATTTTTCATATTATAAACCCATATGCAAAACTATTACGGATATGAGTAAAATAATGAGCAGTAATTAAGGAAAAATAGAAAAATATTGGCATAGTTATATAACTATGAAGTAAAACACAAAAGAGAGTATTTTTACTTCAAACTTTCTCAAATTCTGCAATATCTAATGATTAAGTAATTATAAGTTTGTAATTGATGTTTCAATTAGATATTAACTAAGAAATTTAAATCAAGTGATTATACTACATTTACTTTTGCCACAAAAATTTTATTGCAAAATATAATTCAATGAAACAAGTTATATTTCATACCAAATGTAATGCTAAGTAAAAAGGCTTCATTTAAATACTTTCCAAAATATACACCATCTTGTACTATGCATAACTCGTATATTTTGGGAAGAGGGAAAATGGAGTCCTTGCGGATATGAAATTCTGCTATTATTGCAAATTCAGTTTGAATTCTTGCAATTAATGGTTAAGTACATTATAAACGTTTCCCTTAAATGACCACACAA
Organism: Hofstenia miamia; assembly: GCA_900660155.1. Taxonomy (NCBI): domain Eukaryota; kingdom Metazoa; phylum Xenacoelomorpha; order Acoela; family Hofsteniidae; genus Hofstenia; species Hofstenia miamia. Next base: position 59,452 of record CABFPE010000577.1, read on the forward strand.
AAAGTATTCAATTGGATTTGCCTATCTCTAACACAATAAAAATTCTCTTTTATTGATAACAACATCCTCCAAAGAAATAATTTTAATTGCTTTCCAATGGTAAGGTAATTAAATTTTTCTACTAGTATCATTTAAAAAATTTAGCATTACATTGGTTATCAAATAAAACTTGTTTCATTTCACTATATTTTGTAATAAAAATTTTACGGCAAAAGCAAATGAAGTAAACAACTTGTTTGCTTATCCATGATCGAACTATGTAAACTCAAAAGAAAGATTTCAACTCTTAATTTTTTAAATGCAGCATCAATCAGATTTTGATATATATATATTTATGCATCGTAGATTCTAAGATTTAAATTACAGGTTTTTACATAATTTTAAGTAGGTTACTAATTAAGAACAAATTTTTCATATGGGGTTGCAATAGAGCAAAGGCTCTTAACTTTGTTTGCAAAGTTTTGCTAAAAATATCTCTAAGAGTATGTCAACATTCATAATTTTGGCTTTGTACTGCGGATAGAGCAAATATTTTTGTGTGTGATTGTGTAGCTGAGTAGTGTGTTTGATTTACTTAAAACAAAAGAGCATCGCAAAAAATGACCCAATATAAAACTTTCTGTATTGTGGATTAGAATGCTTCTTAACACCTCCATGGAAAGAAACTTAGTAAACAAATTTAAATAAAATTTTAGGCTAGTTTGTGATAACACATGAAATACATTTATTTTTTCAAATAATGTTAAGTTGAACTAGAATTCGTATTACATTTAAAGCTTCTACAAAATTATTTTTTAAAATCCCAGCTCACTCAAAAATAAGAACCAATCAAATCATTTATGGAAAATAGGCTCGGATTTCATAAGTTATTCGTTATCATTGAAATTGTTAGTGTTTATCTGCATGCTCCTATCCCAATCCAAAGCTTTTTTTGAGTTCTATTATGATAATTCAAATTTTTTTAGTAATTTGTGGATAAAATTCAGGTAGTAACGCTGCATATCATTGCAAAGTGGAAGGCCAGTTGCAAAGATCAACTAATAGAGCGATTGAAGTTATTACTTATACATTCACTTCCTCTCTAAAGCTCATTAAAATCCCATTACTATTCATCAAATTGCAAATTAAGTTTTTTATGCGAGAAATACTGGAAATTAATTTTATGACGAGTTTCAAATTTATTATATGCTTTTTTACCAAACACAAACGGTGTGAAGAGTATTGATGTTTATGTGAATTTTTCCTGAGTTCACATTACGTTGAATACTTAGCTGACTGATTGATGGACACTGGAATAAATAATTCATAATCAATTATATTTTTCCTGCTGATTGATTGAATAACACCACTGTAATCATTTACAATGAATGACATTTCTTGGTAGTAATAGGCAGTTTTAAATTCTTCAAACACCATTAGTGGATGGCAGAACAATTCCCCCAAAATTTGTCTAATCATCATCGTTCAATTTAAAATGATTCAAGTGAAGTTGAAAATGAAATTTTCCTATACATTCATCCAGTTCTTTGTACCTATAAATTTTTCCTTTCGTTGTTTATATGGATGTCGTCCGAATGCGGGAGGAATTGACACTCAATCATCCCATTCGAGTTTTTTATCCAAAGTTTTTACAACATAGTTGGTTTCGATCCTACAGTTTCTTATGAGCACGGCGAAACGAATTTTTTATTAAGATAACCATACTAATGATGACTTTATATTAATTTTGAGCTGAAAACTTACAGTAAATATTTTTGTAGTACACATAGCTGGATATATATATATATATATATATAATGTATATATATGCACATATATGTATGTATATATATATATATATATATATATATATATATATATATGAATATATATGCACATATATGTGTGTATGTATGTATATATATATAATGAATATTTATTTGGGATTTAAATGTTTACATTTGCAACTTGAGTCCTTAAATTACAAGATTCAATTCATTCTACTTTCAATTTATACTTCTAACATAAATTCCTTTTAATAAGTCGTCTAATAACTGCTGTTATCAGAGCTTTTCCATGGTTGGTAAAAAACAAAAATATAAATATAATAAATCGTCTTCTAAGGAGAGAATGTTTCCAACCTGTTCTCTTTGTATTCAATGTAAAGATTATCCAAAATTTGCTTCGTTTTTGTAGACTTACAACTATTGGATTCCGAATCAATTATAAAATATACACAAATACTCCTAAGAAAAGAGGACTCTAAAATATAATCGGATATGTGCATTTTCTGAACGCAGCCGCAAAAAACTTAAATATATATTTAAAAAGAAATTGTTTTAAGTGTAACTTTATGATATAAACTTTGAATATGCGCCAAATTATGAATTTAAAATGTCGAAAAAATATTTATTATTTGCTTTGAATCCCTAAGCAGAATGTTAATGAAATTTTTGCATAGTTTTAGATTATGTACTGTAAATCGCTTAGATATTATAATGCATGCTCTACAAACTTACTAATTAGACGACTCAGTTTCTAAAAAAAATTTATTCTATTATTCAAGGATTCCCTTTAATAATATCTATGCTTTTACACGTTGGTGTTACTCAATATTGCATTCCAGTCCAAAATTTGCTAGCTATTGAAATACAAAAATATATGAAATCCAAATGAAATTCTCACAATCTCTAATTAGTGATACGTCATTTATTAATCAGGAATTGACAGGTTTAATCATGTGAATATTAAGGTTAATATATAGTAGCATTGCTTAAAAGAACAGTCTCTGTATTCGTACATATGTTGCAGAAAGACACTTTAAAGCATGACGTTATACTGTTCTTCTTTGTATTGATTTCTATAATTTTAAGTCAAAGACGGATATTTATATAATATAATAAGTAATTCAAAAGACTAATGAAGAATGTACTTTAACAGACATTGTGACGAATGGCAAATGACCGACAGGACAGATTGGCGTTTGGAATCGTGAAGGAAAGTACGATTTTTCAAATCTAACTAATTTCTATTTAAAAGTTGTTTAATGGAAGTTATTGTTATTAAATACGGAAAGCGAGGTGGCTTAATGTTTAACATATTCATGAGACTGAATATTGGCCATGTTTTTTTACCCATACATTTGTAGATCACGAGATAACAGCAAAATCTCCAGGTTGTAAAGAGTACGGGATAATTTTTTACTAGTACGAACAAATTTAATGAAGTGTTTGATCTATCTATGAAGAACTATCAAACAATTATGACTTTCTATGAATTTAAGTGATCTTAAAATTTGGGTTCACCAAGTCTTCTTAATAATTGAATCTATTCAATCCAATCGCAATAACATAATTTGCATGTTCATATCGCTAGGAATTTTGAAGAAAAAATATGAAATTATAGTATATTTTACTGCTTATTTGATTTGTTACATTTTCATATTTCTATTGTACAAAATTTTTGGATTAGACATAACTATAAATATTGTCAGAAATTGATATTTATTTGTTTATATTTTATTGATCACTACCCTTTGTGCTCTGAGAAATCTGTATCTGCGTTGGCATCGAATTCATATACATACGCAAGTTCGAAAATTCGAATCTTGGTAGAGTCCAAGAATCCACAAAGAAATTGAACTTTACCATTATGTTTCTGCATTTTTCCACAGTGAGAATCCATTAGACATTTTGGGCATTATATACTTTTTGTTTGAGTTTGCAGAATTCTTTCATTCTAAAATATACATATTTTTAATTTTGCAAAAACTCACAGTTTATTATAAGAAGTTAACAGAATATATATAATATAAATAAAAAAGTTTGAGAACCAAGAAAACTTTTAGTAAAATTTGACTTGTCAAGCATGACACTGATCGACTAAATACCTCCTTTATGAACATTCAATGACGACATTCATGAGAGGTATAGCTTTTTAAAACCACCAACTAAAATCACCATTACTGTAGAAAAGACAAAGAGTAATTTGAACAACTCCGGCATCAATTTATGCTGAATATTTGGATGAAGTGATTGCAGATTCCTATGATTATACTCTTCAAAGAAACTTTGAGTGCATGTATATTTATAGTCTGGAAAACTTTTTTATATCTTATGTAAGAAAATTTCTTAACATTCTTCAGCAATTACTGCTTCTCCTATCATGGCTAGCAGCATTAAGGATTAGGCCTTGATCTGGATGCATTTTGAAAATAAATTGATGTTCATATAAGCAAGGAAGATCAACCATAAACGAACAAATTACGATAATCAATTATATTTTTGATACTTTAACGTTTCTAATTCGACTTCTCAACCACTGTATTACTGGACTAATTAAGTGGCAGTCGGATTGGTTAGCTGTTAGAGGTGTGCGAGATCAGCTATGTTTGGACCCGGTTGCGTTTGGTCGTTGTGCTGAAAGTTTTTCTTTGGACTCGGTTCCGAAAAAAATGTGGTCTCCGTCCCTGTCATTAGCGTCTTTAATTTCAATGTAACTCAATATTACAAACTAAAAGATATGACTGAAGCTGAACAGATTAAAGTAAATGTGATGAAATTAATAATAAGTGTATTATTTTTAACCAAATGGAAGGCTTAACATTCTAGTGTGCGAATTCTTGATATTGTGCACTTATAGGTATCTGATGCCGAAGTATTGTTTTTGGTTTAAGTATCTGGTCCCAGTCCTGGCGGAACCAGATTCGGAACCGAAACCATGTGCCGGTACGGCACACCTCTTCACTAGCTGTGCTCACATCAAATTACATTTAGATTTGAAGGTGATGTGAACAACTTAAAGGTTAAAGCGTTCCGAATTTCCTCGAATTTACTGTGCAAGTAACATCAAGTGATAGGGCCGATTTTCAAGAATATGAAAATCAAATTTCTAATAATAATTTTTCAGTGCCTGCCAGTTATGTAAGATTTGATTTCTGTCAACTGCATCTATTTCTGCTACCGTTGTGAGATATATATCAACATTACGATATTTTACTAGAGAAAGTGTATTAGCAATTATTGAATCAAATTGGTCCCTGTCCTTATACGGAAAATGAAATTTTCCCATTTACCATATTTGTCCCATGCCGTATTTTGTTTTGGTTTAGTTCTGACAACATGACCGGTTTGACAAGATTGTAATTTATTCATATACATTGATTCACGTAAATGTGATGCAAGTAAATCTGTGATGACTCGAGAATTCTCTATGAATCTCGAAATTACAAGGAATTTTTGAATGGAATGTTTATAGCAAGCTGTTGCAAGATGATACATGTTACAAGAAACAAAAATCTCTCTTTGAATGTTGGATACTCAAAGGAAAACAATAACAACTTATCATACCAAGCAGACCCATATTATTTAAAATCACAAATTTTTTTAGTTGATTTGACATGTTGATGTAAGTTTTTGCTGTAATATATGATAGAATTAAATATACCAGATTAATACTAAATGTTTAGTTAAGCTTTCTATTATTTCCAAATGTCCCTTCAATGCACGTAGAGGACAATGAGTACAAGCATTGGATGTCAATTTACAGAAGTTGAGCAAAATAAGAAAATGGAAAGAATTCCCATTACACAGATATTTTATATTATATTTTCCTATTAAAAATATTGTAGTACAATATTAGAACCTTTTAAAATATCACTGAGCAGAAATATTTCTCATTTCAAAAAAGCATGATATTTTAATTCTCTCCTTTAATCGCAATGTAATTAAGCCATTTCCTCGTCGACTTCCTTGATTGTATTGACGTGAGAGGACATCTTCTGCTTGCCCCTTCCCTGATTAGTACTCCAAACTGTCTAACTTGGTAAGAATCAAAGGTTAATTTTCTGGCACAACTTCGCCTAATTTACTTTGAACATGTAATTTCTTTATAAATATATAATCAAGTGTAAGGGTTCACATATTTGGGCCAATTTTTTTGAATACAACAGTCACAACATTGAAATAATTTAAAAGGAACAGGCGCAAGAGTATCATTCATCTATGATTTTCCTTATAATCTTGAATGAGAGTTCAATCTGATGTATTGTTGATGAAGTATGTTATTACTACAGTATTTAGTGTATTCAGCCCAAACTTGTCAACGAGCCGAGCTTGAGCACAGTTTATAGTTCTGCTTGTTAATTTGATTATGGAGATTTTTCTTATTTTTTACAGTCAGTATTCCTTCTTGTAATCTTATTTAAGAAATGTTTATTAAATAATTGGAAGAGCTATGTAAAAAATTCTTTGAGCACAATATTTTTACATAAATACCGAGCTAAAACGAGCCTCATTCAAAGACTTTATGTAGCGAGCCGAGCCGAGTCGAACTTACGCAAAATTGAGCCGAGCCGAGCCGAGATTAAAAATGAAATGTCGTTGACAAGTCTTATTCAGCCCTATTATTTTCATAAAACGTTGACTGTTTGTGACTTATATCCTTGCCTTTTACGTAGTAGATATTACAGGTAGAGAAAATACACGCATGGTTTTCATTTTAAAAACTGGATATGAATTGTATATTAAGGTGATTGAAGGTTGCATAAAATTCATAAAATATGCATACTTCGTGTTTAAAGAAATAGGAAAAGTCACGTAAATGAACTTCAATGATAGAACAGGAGACTGTCTTCAGCTGGAAATGTACCCTCTATTTCAAATTATTGCAGCCTGCAAAAATTTCCATATTTCTCGGTCTTCCGCTTTCAGTAATAAACTTTTGCAGGTTCTTTCCCTCTCGAATACATTTGCGAAAGAACCACTTTTGGCAATATTATTAAAATCCAAATTTCCAAATATTGGTTTGAATAAATGTTTCATATAATATTTTTGTTATAACAACCACGGACAGTAATGAATTTTGTATAATGTTGACTAGTGCTAAAAACTTTGACATATTTTGCACTTAGGGGAATTAAATTACCCTGATGTTACATTTTCCTATCTAATAATAAATACATCCAGCATGCTGCACTTAGATTTTGAAACAATTTTTGTAGTTTACGCTTTATCGCAAAGCTCACGCTTTCATCACAAATCGGCCGCTTTTGTACTTAGAAATTCCCGCTTTCATCCATTTTGTGCTGGCAGCCCAATTATTCACCTTTTAATGCTTTGACTTTATCTTAATGTTAGACAAGTGCTAAATGGTTTCCGTATTTTTATTCATCCGTTTATTCACAAGTTGAATTACTGCACCAAATAACTCATGTTCAGTATAATAAAAAATTTGTTTTTATTCCCTGGTTGTAAAAGCTAAGTTATTAAATTTATGAACATATCTGCATAAATAATGCTTTATGGCAAATTAGAACACATATTTTTGAACTTATCCCAAATAACACCTGGATTCGTCGAAAACATCTTTTATTTCAAAGTAGCTCATATTAGTTTTAGTTTATTTCAACTTTTTTTTACCAATTATATCGAAAGTCAGTTACTACTTTCTCCAATAATAAATATTGAACAATTTTGGACTGATAAAGTTGGATGCGGATGGATTCCGTTGGATTTATTGGTCTCCTTCTCATGGGAATGAGCTCTGCAATTGAAGAAACTGAGATGGACTACTAATGGATTTTTTGCAAAATTTGAGCAAGACCATAACACTAGAATATTTTACTGGATTGGTAAGGAGATGGGACTTCGACCAAATTCAATAGGAGCAAGTATTACTTGAATAAATTTGGACCCGTAGAATCCTAGCGAATGAGATATTCAAGTTCTAATTGCCCTAATTGTAAATTATAATTTAGAAGTTTCTAGAAGTCCAAATCTATGAGATTTGGGATAAATAATTAGAGATAGGCTTTTATCATTGAAACATGGTTATTTTCATAGATATGTTTACAGAGTTTGTCTTAGAGGTTCCAATGATAATCTTCATGTCAAATAATGTCTTGTGAATGTGGGAGAATTATTTTGGTGGGTAAACAATTACAGCGTTAAACTAATTACAGCATCGCTCACTGGAGCGCGTTCTTTATCAATTAGGAAATAGAGTCGACATCCATTAAATACGGTTGAAAACCTCTAGTTTTGCAACTTGTCATCATTAACTTAATTTTATTAAAATAGAGTTATATTTGTATCGGTTGCAGTTCAATAGATGTCTGCATATGTTAAGAAACTGTGCATAGGCAAATAAATATAAGTTTGTTCACCATTATATAAATATTTCGGTCTTTGGAGGATATTAATATCATGATTGAAATTTTAAAAAATGTAAGGGTTTTTAGATTTTGAAGTAAATATTTGCATAATACACGGGCCTATGTGTAGTGTTGTTTTCAAGATAATTTGATATTAAAACTGACTTAAATTTGAAAATCATTAATAAAAATTTGTTGAACATATTTTCTAAATACCCATCATTATGATATAATCATAGCAAATTGGATTCAAATTTTATTTGTGCTTTAATCCGGGCACTTTTTTCTGACAGAAACTCACCCAAACTGTTTTTTAAAAAACTGTTCCAACACAATCTAATTCAGATAGAACGTTTCAAAAATTGACCCTAGCCCACCTCACCTAATCCAATCACAACCCTTTTAATATTTCCCCTAGAACAATTTTCAAAATTATTTTTTTTGCTACTGTCACCAGCACCTGATGCATTGAAATGCTAATATAATAGATTTTCAGGTAAATCATATCAAGGCAAATTGATTCCGTTACAAACATTTTGCGATAATTATATATTTTGAAACAAAAATAACCTCATATTAGAATTTGGCAATGCTTTCTATAATGAACCCCGCCCAACTTTCGAAAAAATTTACACAGACTTACCCGACCCAATGACCTTTCTTAAAACTATGGCGAAATACCAAACGTAAAACACTGCTGTTAAAACGTGATCCTTCCAACCCATGGTTAGACACTAAACCATTTGCAACCATATCTAATCATAGTGTTTAGTGATTTCTCTGCCTACATATGTTTAAATTTTTATCTTCAATTAAATTTAGCGTGTAACCTCAGATACACATACAAGTTTCTGTACCATAACTATAGTATCATTAACTGATTCATCATTACAGATTGCTCTAGTTGGGTTCCACTATGTATAGCTTATATGGATTGTTGGATAATAATCTCTGTAATTCTATGCATTACACAATTCTCATTTCGAAATATCATTGAGGTAATTTCTAAAATTGTCATTTCCTTTTACTTATGTTGCCAGTGTTTAGGCCTATGAATTTCCCCAAAACTTTCATCTGTACTGATTATTTCATTTTGGACACAAACGTTACCATTTCTAGTATAGTGTATGACTATCAGAGGGCACTGGGATCGTTTGTGTATAATAATCTTAAAGTACATGTATATTTTCAATTTTATGGTTCTGGCTTAAAATATAAAATTCTATGCAAGAAAGGGATATAGCAACAATATTAGGCTAATGATATGCAGTTTTTTCAAATCTTTCCTTATCAATTTTTTCTGATCATACTTCTATTTTTTCATTTCTTATAATTCCTATAAATGTTTCTTAATCACTATAAATTTGAGCTTTATTGAAATTTGATCCATATGTCATTTTCATGAACCTCTTACCTCCTTCTTCATCTGCTGTAACATAAGATTAAATGGCAGATATGTATTCAACAGAAAATCCTCGATCCAGTTTCTGCAATAAATTTACCAGAGAATTATTCCATTCATTTACCTAAAACAAAAAGTAATCTATAATATTAGTTTGGAATACAAATTCTGAAATGAGAAAAAAGTTAATACGTCCTTGTAATTGAGAAGAAAATTAAAGTCATTATTTTATGGGATTTATCACAACTCTGTCCTGTATAATGATTCGAAACAATACTGTTGATCAAGCGGAATGAACCTAGCTCTGTACCTGCATTATGAACATGCATTTTTTCAATAAAAGCCTAAGTCCTTTTTTAAAACTATATAGAGGTTGTGCGATAAAGAGCCTGGCCAGTTTACATTAACCCATTTCATACCAAACCAACTTAAATGTTTTAGAATTGGCTATTTCTCAGATATAGTACTTTTAGAAAGCATATTAAGAAAATTTCATGGGTAATTTGTTTTTTGAAATCTTATCATATTTCGGATGGTCCCCAATTGAGGACCTCGTTAGGAACAGTTAGCAAAATGTCAAAAACTTGAAATTTTTCAATTACACAATGAATGTACATAAGTAAAACATAAATTGAGAGATTCACCTTAGGAAATATTAAAAAAATGTGAAAAAATTGGTTGACTAACAAACATAATAAAAATGCGAAGCAACAGTAAAACCAATGCTGAAAGCGCAAAGCATTAAAAATACCATAGATTTAAACAATCAATAAAAGAACTTAGAATGAAATTAAAAATAAGAATCAGGCATTCATTTAAAGACATGGTCCCCATTGGAGTAGAGGTCGACAGTTTGAAATTTTAACATGTAATTTCGAAACTATATTTTCTTATGGTTTTAAAAGTTTAATTTCAAGTTTTTCTTAGTCTTAATGAGAGAAGAAACATTGACACCAGAAAGACTGCATCACTTCTTGGTGATCGTGTTCGATTCAATTGAACCCATGCGTTCTGATGACACATTTGTTGCCTGAATTGTCAACCACTTTTTCGCCAGTAGCGAGAGCTTTGGCAGTATTACACAGCTACTAATTACCAGTCATTAATAACCGTTTGAAACCGTGCTAGTGAAAATGAGTCGGTTCGGTTTCGGTCTGCGTAAAAACCGCGATTTCGGTTTCGGTTCGGTTTACCGTCGACCTTTACATTGGAGGACCTTGATATAGAATGGGTTAAAGAGCCGAATTTTCAGTGCAGTCCAAATGCACTGTTACACATTTGCGATAACCCGTTTTAACAGAACTTTCTCAATTGGAACTAGTGATAATTTTTCTTTAGGTGTATAAAATGTATCAATATTTATTCAAGGACAAGAATTTTCATTTACTTTTAGTTTACATGAATGACAGATACTAAAAGCGAGGATTAGCACAAGACTTCAAAAAATTAAACAGAACCATTGTTTGAAAAAAATGATTATTTTAAATATGGGAATTGTTTGTGATAATAGGAGCTGCAAATCTGGACAGTTGATTGAAAAGCAAAACAGTCCATAGAAATAATTAAGTGATTGTTTTTGTCAATATATGCTGCTTTTCACTTGCGACTGACATAATTTATGCCAACCAATTTCATTATTTTTTATACATGAGTAACACAAATGTACACATGCCATTTATGTATTACATGCGAATGCCTTCATTTATATAGTCCACTTAGATGTATATAGCTGAGTACTCTAATAAATTGAGCCGAAAATGGGCAAACAAGTTGGACCCTGCTTGACCCGAGCACTTCTAGGCTGTTCATTTTAACAACTGAGGCATAGCGATATCTTTTTATATTTCAAGAAAGAATATGCTTGTTGCGCACTAGGATCTCTGTCAGTCCTTTGCTTCTGCATGAGTTTTGCTTGGTTAATATCCTGAGCCTACTCAAACTCTAAAATTTGACTCAACTCGATTAAGATCTGAGATTATGTAAATATAAATCAAGGTAGATTATTTATTTTCATAAAAGGCTCGATTAATGTTCAGAAACATAAGTTTTCCCACAGTTTCGAATGATACATGCAATGAAGTCCATTTTTGAATGATGATAGTTTAATCAACAAACAAATGATTATTCTTGAAAACTAAATCTTTTGAAGTACTCTTAAACCATTCTGTCATTTTTTATTATTTCGCTCAAAGGTCTAAACGCTTATAGATGTGATTTTCACCAGCCGATGAAACTCTATGATTATAGTTCTAATGCGCCCAAATACCTGATTAACCAAAACTAATTGAAAATAGTAAAGACTCCTAAAACGTAGTCTTGGCAACATAGCAGACTTGTCAACAAGCCGAGCTTCTAACGAGTCA
>CABFPE010000577.1:154888-165249 GCA_900660155.1 Hofstenia miamia
TATATATATATATATATATATAAATGTTAAAAACGTTAAAATAGACTTTTGGCTTCCCAGAACACCAAACAAACATTCCTGCATTCTGCTTTTGCTGTGATTTGCTATTTGATATCACGTGGCTAATTTCAGAAGAGCAGAAGGCAGACATATTGTACACGTGTTTTTTTTAACCTTGTCATGCGTGTCATTATTGCCTGTAAGCATACTAGCACTTCTTTATAAGAGGTTGTGATCAAGTTTTAAAGATACACGTTAGTTTGCTTCTGCTAAAATCAGTTGATCACTATTTGCTTTAATCTACTACATGATCTCTGATAACTAAACTGCCAATGAGAGTATACACTTGGGTCGCGTCTTGAGCAGTATACATTCATCAGCCCCAGATTTGGTGCATGGTTATTATTTTAACCCTTGCAATTAATTAGGTGATTGGCATGTATGTTGCTATTCTAATTTCAGTTGTAAACCCCTGCACTGGCAATAGTCATGTTTCACTATTCATATAACTTTCAATTTTTCTCTAGTAAATGTTTAGTCATGCAATCTAGTTTACATATTACTGTGGTGATCTCTCTATTAAACAGCTGCTGCTATTACATAACTCTTAGTGTTTTTCTTTGCTGAATATTGCTTACAGTTTTTGCTGGTATCTACTATATGTGTTATTTTGCTTATTTGTGCATCAAATCACATGGATTCTGTCAATGATAGATAGTAACCCAAGAGTGATAAAATAATACTACAGAGAAATCTGTTTAAACTTACTCTTTAATTGTTTTCTAAATATGCTTCTCTATGTCCAGAGTAATGACAAAAGATAGATATTTTGCAGAAAACAAAGAAGACTTCTGTTTTCACTTTTTCTTTAACTATTGTTTATTTAAAGTTTGAAGTGTTCAAGTTTCTGACAAAAGCACATTTTATGAACTAATGGTACAAATCTGCTTTAACTGTCTCTTACAAACAGGAAATCTGTATTAACTATTTATTTGAAAAAAAAGCAATGGTTGCTTTTACTATTTCATTACTGGCAGTTTTATTACAATTGTACATGTCAGAAATAACTAAGTTCTTATATGTTTCTCTATTAAACTCCAACAATTTGTTAGTGCCTGAATATTGCTGTACACTAACTGTTTCTTGTGCTTTGGAATCAACTTGCTCCTACTGAGTTCATGGTACTTACAAAATGCTCTTTACACTGTCTTTGTTTATTCTCTCATACTGAGAATTGTTTACATCATAGTGTCTATCAATATACTGGTTGTCAGTATCTAACCAAAAATCTAAAAGGACCAACTCATCACAATGGCATTAGATCTCTTTGAAACAGTAAGGAAAAAGAAAGACAGATTAGCTCTACTAAGTCCTATCACCCCCAGACACAGCAGTGATAGTGCTCTTAAAGTCATTGAAAGCAGTCAAATTTGTAATGCAGTGCTTGCAGTAAATGAATGAGGTAAACAATTTTACTGATGCTAACATCTGAAATCTACAGACTCTCTTGCAAAACATTTCAACTCTAACTTGGGAAAACTTGTCACCTCCTGCTTCAATAGTCCATCAACCCTGATGCAAAATGTTTCCCACCTTCACACCACCACAAATGTGTCATATCTCCCAACTTAGTGATGATGTCACACTGCAACAGGCTTTTGAAACTAGACCAGCAAAATAGTTGTCATCAACATGATTTCATTTATCACCACTGTAAATGTTTTTTGCTTTTATCAAGGTTGTCACAATTAGAATGGGTGCCTGTTTTTTAGCTTTATTTTAAGCTCTCATTTTCTTTTTAATTTGTTTCTGGCAATCCTTTTTCATATGTGCTCTACTTTCCCATTAATAACATTTAATACCTCTTTTATTCATCATTCTAGTTTTATGTTTTATTTTTATGGATTCATTATTTCCTTTGGTTTGCTTTTGTATTTTTATTAGCAAATCTTTTTGTTAGACTTTGTTGTGGTGCTCAATTTGGTTTAATATTTAACATTAGTTTTTTGTTTATTCTGCCATCATTCTCCAATGTTATTTGAATTGCTAATCATTTTCAAGTCATTTTCTTTAAAGTGTTGTCTGCATCACATTTTATCTCAAACTGCTGCCTGATAACTTCTGACAGTCCCTTCATATATGTGAAAATAGATCATATTTCAAATGTCTCACTTCACTTGAGCTTAGCCTTAACATCTGCTTGATTTGTGACTGATAATTTTTTAGATAATCATATTTATTTATCCTTAGATTGTTCAATATCATTCTGTACTTGTTTTTGAAACTTTTGTCATAATAGTATGCTTTCTACTCTCCAATTAGTTTCTTGTAATATGTTTTCACTTCTCTACTAATTACTAAGAAATTTTGAAATCCTGCTCCTATTAGATATAATGAAAATTATGCTACTGCCAGTTTTTGAGTAACTTTTCTTTCTTTCATGATCATTACAAACATTTTATTCATTTGTTAAATGTGAGTTTTTATGTTTAGCAATTTGTTTTGGGTTTACTTCAACTATTTCTTTCTTTAGACTTATCATGATTTCCTGGAAATTTATAACAGAGGAATGTTTCTTAAGAAATTCATTTCCTATTAATAATTTGTATGTTAATGTCTGTTGTTGCATATTAACAACAAATCTTGTAAAAATTGCCCATTCTTGATGAATAATTGTACAATAGGTATTGTTTCCATATAGTCCAAGATGTATTTAACAATTTATTGTTATTATGCTGTAGATGTTCTCAAGAGTAGTTCAGTTTGGTTATGCATTCAATGGAAATAAATATAATGGCATATTCTGTTTTGATATTAGACTTTATAGTATGCCACTTATATGAATGTCAACAATGTTGTTCAAGACTAATTCAGTTACAACTTGACATTCAGAGTATTTTCTACATATTTTGGTTCTGATATTGAAACAATCTCTTCTTAAGAGTGGGTATCTTCTATAGTACAAGACAATTCATTTTCTTGTAGATTTGTATTATGTTTGTAAATTTATTTTCCATGTGGCCTTTTTCTTGACATTTTCAATGTATCAATTTATTATGATTATTTCCCCTTTTCTGTCTACCTTTTGTTTTAACTGTTATGATGGGTTCCACTTTGTTTTTTGATGTAGAAATTATTTTCTTCAATTCATTCCTACTCTTGGTTTTATAGCTTAGTACCTTCATCTCAGGATACTTTAGTGATTGTTTCTGTATGCTATTGTCAAAATAGTTAGCAGATTGATTAAATTTTTAGTGGTTTTTCATTATCTGGATATTGTCAGCTTTGTCAGGAATTCTTCCACTGAGTTCATAAGGTCTTATTTAATCTGAGCCATAGGTTGGAACTTATCAGGTAGACCATTGCATATATGGGAAAAGAGATCAACTTGGTAAATATTCCATCACCACATGAATGATTTTCAAAAAAGAATGAATTTGAGAGATGTACATTGTTATGTCTCTTATGTTAGTGAAGCTCACATTAGGTAAAAGTACATAATATTAATAATAATATTAATATTAATTCAGATGAGCAATGCTGTTTGAAATTTCCAATTAAATGTTTATATGAAATTCACACATCCTCATCTAGTTATTCATAGTGTTGTTGAGCACTTTCTCTTAGGTAAAATGGAAACCTATTTGATGCCCTTTGCCTGATCATTGTTAATTTGAACATGGTGAACCATGTATATCAACTTTGACATTGATTTTTTTAATGCAACTTGGCATTACACTGTGTGAGTCATTTACTCCATCAATTTTAATCTCTAAAAAGTAGTTTGTCTGGAAAGCTCTGCTACAACAGTTTCGTTTGAAGTATTTTGTTTATCTGTTTTGAAAATTCTTCTTTACAAATTTGAGAAAAACTGTTATTAGATTTTTCTGAATTTGATGTGTTTGATGAGACAGAACATATTGACATTTCTTGCCTAACTGATTTTTTGGATTTTTAGCCATTTGTCTGATCTTGCGCTTTCATAATTTGTTGGATCTGTGATATATTTCTTGTTTTGCTGATTTTTTCTCTATTTCAAGTACCATATGGTGAAGGTTTTTTAGTATAGCTTCTACATTATGTGAGGTGGATACAGCTGAATATCCACTGTGATTTACTTCTGATAGTCTAGAAGGGTATAACTGTTAATGAGAATTCATTCAGTTTTTTGGGATGTACTTGGCTTATCTTTTGTATTTTTACATTAGAGGAAATATTTTTTGCTGCAAAATCTTTATCCCGACAGATGGCGCTTGAAAATGCTTAATATAGCCTATCTTAATACATTAGGAATTATTATTTTATGCAATTTCTTCTAAAGTATGCAACATTTTTAAAAACAACTGTGAGAATATGAATATTAATGTCTGTAAAATTCCACAGAACCATTAAAGTATTCATTTACATTGCTAGTTTTTTTTACAATTTATGGCAGGTTTTTTTTCAAAAATTAACAATTTTTGAGATAAATTTGAATATTATGTGCTGTGAGAGCGTATTTTCAAAGATCATTGATTTGCTGCTACATGAAAAATCCATTTCATTTTATTCGATTGTAATCCCTTTCCTCATTTTCTGTACAATTGCCATTCAATTGAAAGCATGTGTTTCCTGAAAAAATATTTCATCTAATGAATTTCTTGCATTTTACCTTATGTGTAATTCTTCTCATGGATTCTAGTATATCTACATTTTTAAAATCTGACAAGGGATTAGTAAGTTTTTGCTCTAGTTTTTGATCTACAGTTTATAGGTAATTTTGAAGTTGGTATTGAATATAAATTGTATTGTTCATTAAGTTGCTGATTGTTGTTGTCTGCTTTATGATTTGCTTTAGTTGAGTAACATTTTGTTAGTTTTCCAGAAAGATTGGAAGATTTTGTTTTGAAGTGGTCAACATATACAACCTTTGTACATTGTTTCATTCCATTTTTTGTTGTGTTTCCTCCATTGAGTGTGGGCCTAATAACTTCCTCAGAACTTGCCTTGGAAACATTTTGTTTGTATGATGTGATCAATTTGATATCTGAGAAGAGTTTTTGCTTGTGAATAGATAGTGTCTCTATCACTAGGCATAGGACAAAATTTTGAAGTTGCTTTTCAATGATGAGGTACTATTTAAAACAAAATACTGTGTTTGCTGTAGTAGCACTATTTAATTAGTTAAAATTAAATTAAGAAAAACTATGTTTTTCAAATCAAATGATTTACCTCTATTTAATTGATGAAAGAGGATTGCATAGTAAAATAAATTGGTGTGTTCAATACATAGAAATTTATTAACTAACAAGGATTGCAGTGGCTACAATGTAATGGCTTTATTGTTCAACAATGACTGAAAATTCTAGTTAATTGTGATGATACCATGTAATGGTGAACTAGTTAAATAACAATAGTTAAAGATTCAAATCTGTGGTATTGAGCACCATAAATTTGAGTAGAATAATTTATGAAGAACTACATATCCAAGTCAAATTCTGTGTTCCATATAATGGTGTATTTATTGAACAATGTCTTACAGATTCAATTCCACTGCAGTTTTCCATGTACTGGCTGCTAATTTAATTTAATTAACAAGGACTCCAGGCTTAAGTAAACTGTGTGGTCATATGTAATGGTTGAAAACCTTACTAATCCCAACTGTCCAAGTTTCTTAAGCTTGCATCAATTAAACACCAATAAAAATATATTATAATGTAAATGAAGCTTGATTCTAGGTACATAACTAAAAAATGAAATGCTCATACAAAAGTATTATATAGTGGGATAAATATCAGATAAAATATACAAAATAATCATGTAAGTTAGAATAAGAAGAATAACAATTAATTTTAAGAGTAGTTAAAAGTTAACTATTCAATTCATGCAGAAAGTTAAGAAATTGTGATAGCTAATTAATATCATTAAATTGAGAGCTTTTAAATAACCAAATTTCTAGTAATTTTTCCTTAGTCTTTTTTTCTTTTTAGCTTTTGTTGCAAGTTTTGGCACACTTCCAAGTACACACATAAGATTTGCTTAAGTTAGATTTCAAATGGAAATCAACCTGCTTAAAATTTCTATTATGGCAAACTAGTGGTTTACACATTTAAATCCTCTGCCAGGACAGAATTAAACTTTTTTCATGCTTGACTTTTTGTCAAAAGGTTTAAAGATAAATTTTGTTTTCAATGATTTCTCAAATAAAATGAATTTAAATTTATTAAATGAATAATTTTTAACTACATATATTTTGGCGATGATGTCACAAATTATCCAGGTTAGTTTCTGTTTGAATATCAAACTTAAGTGTATCAGGTTTGTGTTGCAGAAAGAAGCACTCATATGTGCCTATTTCACACTTAGAAAAAAGATAGCATTTGTAAAATCAATTTGAAATTATTAATTTATAAATTTTTCCTTAATTTCTTCTCTGCAATTTTTAAGTAATTCAATTTTTGGTTACATTGAAAGCTTAAAGAAGGATTTCATTAATCTCTCAATGCACATGATTTACAAAACTGTATTTTGATATATTTCTATTAGTTGGTTATATTGTATTAACTCTACATAGTTCATTAGTAATTGTTAGAAGGGTACAAGCTATAATTTACATTTATGTAATCACTCTTGTTTAAGTATTGGTTTAATATCAATAAATACAAGATTATTTTTCAATAAACAACTGGAATAACTGAACAACTGTAATTACTAGCATCAGGAATGGACACTTCGAACAGGGTTTTAAATAGTATTTAAAATTGATGAATTTCATATGTAAAGGAGTTTGATATTAAAACCTTGCAACACAATTCCACTTTTGTAAGTAGCTGTAAAGTCAAATTATAGATGGTTATACTTTGTGGTACATAATTATATTAGGTTTTTGCTAATGGCAATCAGGCTGCAAGCATTTGACAGCAACTGAATTATTATTGATATTGAATATATGAAATAAATTCATATTCAGCATTGTTCTTCATCTAAATCCATGCATAGTTAATTACTAAATGAGCATAAAATTATAGTTGTTTAAAAGTTGATCATTTCTTTGGATAAACTGAAAAGGTTTACATTTGTTTTTGCTTAAACATGTTTATTTTAAATCATTAAATTATAAGTCGGGGTTACTCTACCAGTCAACAGACTGAAGAGTCCGTGTCAACAGATCAAGTCCGTGACTCTTCCCCTGGAAGTGTACCCGCTAGGGCCGGATCTTGTATCATGCTTGACCTCTGGCGACCCCTGGCACGCAGAGTGCTGATCTGTGTTGAGTCTGATCAGCAGAGAGTGAAGCCGAAGGCCGAGCTTCATGAGAGGGTTGCGCCTCTCTACAGCTTTCACCAACCAAGGCTACTAACTGAGGTAACTCGTGAGCACTTGCGTCTGCCTGTTATGGAACCCATGACGAAGCAAAGCTCCCTCGTAGGTAAGGCTCAGCAAATGCTGGCCTGGGCCTATCTAGAGGCCAGAGACAGAGGAAAATCCTCTGTATAACTGCCCTCGTAGACGCACTCTACGGCTCTGGGCATAGACGTCGCCGTCTGCTCCTCAGAACAGACAGTCTCACATCACCGTCACCGCCCCCATATGTGCTCCCGCACACATGGCAGCACCTTCTTCTACCCTATTGTTTAACGTCCACTCCTGGTTTGGGACTCCGCGAAGAGACGCGCCCATCAAGTATTGGCTCAGCGTCTCCGCCTACCCAGGAACCACCACATGGAGGTTACTCTCCAGGACGATTCGGGCGTAGCCCTTGGGTTCCCAAATTATAAGTAAAGAATTTTCCACTAAACAATATTTAGTGAACCTTCTTGCATTCTTGGAAACTGTAAAAATTACAATTTCTTTTGGTTTTGTAAAACATTACATAAACTGAACAAGAGCATTTACAATATATAAGAAAATAATATGGATTATCAAAATTTAAGCAAGTAACAAAAGTAACCAGATTAAGGAATAGAAAGAGGACTTACATTTAGAAGATGATAGAAAACTCTAAGATATGAGCAGTAATCAGGTAGTTAGCAATAGGAATAATGTGAATGTTGAAAGAATTTTGTGAGTGAGCTTTGTGGGTGTGAGATTGATGAAAGATAACAGAAGTGTGAAAATGTGTAGAATTAGAAAGAAAAATTTGAATGTAATCTAAGGGATCAAAGTTAATATTTTTCTAACAAAAGAGAGTTAAGAAAAAGAAAATCAAGAACTTGAAGCTAAATAACAAGGTGTAATAAATTAAGAGGAAAGTATGCAGATTTGTAAGTGAGAGAAGGAGAAATCCACTTAACAACATGATGTAGAAAGTGATCAACTTAGTAGAAAAGTGAGTGTTGATTAGACCATCAAGGAGAACCATATGAAAAGGTAGTGAATGGAATTTAACAATAGATAGATTTTTTAGGGTAAACCATAGTCAAGTAAGCTAATGTTGTTGTGTAGAACTTGTTTTATAGTAATAGACTCTGTCTGTATTACTCACTCATCCATGATAGTTACACTTGCAAACAATAGATTCTTAGAGTAT
This sequence comes from Hofstenia miamia, assembly GCA_900660155.1. NCBI lineage: Eukaryota > Metazoa > Xenacoelomorpha > Acoela > Hofsteniidae > Hofstenia > Hofstenia miamia. The sequence continues at coordinate 163,398 of CABFPE010000577.1, forward strand.
TAAGGAATAAATCACCATTGAACAAATAAACAAATTATTGTGGTGAATTACCAATGTAAATATATATATATATCTCGCTCTTTGTGCAACCAACCTGAATTTATATATATCGCTCTTGTGCATTTGAGATTTATATATCATGCTCTTAGTGCAGGTTTTTTTATATATCTCGCCCTTTGTACATTTTCTAATATATCTTGCTCTTTGTACAATTTTTAAATTTTATAAAATATTTTTATTAAGGGTTTTTTACGAAGTTCTATCAAATTTTAATTGAAAAAATAAATATAGAATATTTTTTGACTTTTTTGTTGATTTTTTTTCAATGAAATTTATAGAATTAATTATCAATTTCTTCTGTTTTTTAACATTAGAGGCCTTGCTGGCTTTGTATGCAGCTATGCCATAAGTTCAGATTAATCTTTAATCTGTGCTTTCTAAAGACGTAATCAATAAATGAAGCCAATTGACAAAGTAGGTCTACAGCTGTTGCTGCACTTGTATTTCAGTCATCAATGAAAGAAGAAATTAATTGCATTAATCTTTTGCTTTTTTTAAGTTTATTAGTTTCATCAAATAGATGCCTGAGGAAATCCTTTGTAGATCCAGGTACATGCGTTTTTGTCTGTTTTGCTAATGCAATTGACATTTTATGAGATGTATATTCTGTCACTAATTCAATAGCTTCATTAGAGGCAACAATACACTGTTTGATATACTTCAAAACATATGGAGGGAAGTTCTCAAAATCCTTTGGATTTTTCACCTTACTAATTCTATGACTTGGGTATTTTTCTAAGTGCTGACGATTACTAAATCTTGAGATACAGGTTAGACATTCATACACCCACTTACAATTTCGTCTTCTGAAATACATGTATGAATGATTTTACAGTTCCATTTATGTACTTATGATTGAATCGAATGTGATCCCTCATTCTTTCTTTGTAATCTCATGAACAAATTACACAAGATTGAATAAGTGGTTGTCATTTTCTACCAGATTCTTTTTGTTTGCATTTACGGGTTTTTTGTTTCTGGCACTCTCTCATGAAAATGATCTGTTAATCAACGCCAGTGCTTTTCTTTTTCCTTTTTTGCAATGGCGTTTAAAATGTCCATTGCTGTTCTTTTAGTCTCCTTATGTTGTGTATGCATGGTTGGTTCATGTTGAAAAAAATATTTTCTGGGATATCCAGAAGAGCTTCATCATTACTATCCAAAAATTCCATTCTAAATAAATTTTCAAATATAGCAAAGCTATATTTATATTAAAACTGTTTTTTATGGTTGACTTAATACATGTAATTTGATAACGTGCTACGTTGATAAACTCCTGGTGCAAGGTGTTAATTAGTTCCTGGCTAATTAAGTTTATTAGATAAGAACAGTATGCTTTGCTTGATGAGGTCGTTAAGAACTAATGCAAACATATGTAAGCATTTTTAAAGTTAATGAGATGAGCTATATTAAGCAATGTTGAATTTTTACTTGTCAAATTTTTCATATAAAATAACTAAAAAATTATTTAAAAAGCGGGAAATTAACTGTCATGTATGGGGAATAAGGCATAACCATGAAAAATATGCATACATTCGTAGGAAATGGCTTTTCCTTGTCAGCTTTTGTTAAAATTCACAAAGAGTGAGATATATAAATTTTTGAAAAAATTGAAAAAAATATTTTTGAAACGTAATTGCAGTAACTGAAATCCAAATTTTTTCATTGTCTCAAAATGCCAGTAGTTTGCTCTCTGTACAATGGAGTTAAGGAAGTGGTTTGCTCTTTGTGCACTCAATTTGTTATTTCCATAGTGTAGAGAGCGAGATATATATATATATATATATATATA
>CABFPE010000577.1:174339-188678 GCA_900660155.1 Hofstenia miamia
TTATTAGGTTAACTAATTTGAGAATCGATTTTAGTAGATAATCAGCTGTCAATTCATTTTAGCGTCAATAACCATATTTTAAATTTAAATACACTTAATGCCCATTGCCAGTATTTTTGCATGGATTGAATATGGGAGTTAAATTTAAGCTTATCTACTATTATTATACCCAAATATTTAAATTTTTCCACAGGTTGAACAGTTTTACCAGAAAATCTTAGCGCTCTATTGATTGTATCGCGATAGCCCAAGATAACCACTTTTTATTTGTAAATATTCGTTGTTTTCTTTTTTTGATTAATTTTGTATTACTTTCTTGACGCTTTCAGAATTTGTTATCAGTATTTCTATTTATTGTTAAACAATTTCTGAATATAGATTTTTCTTCTTCTGCATAGCTTGAGTTAGATTTAGGAGACATAGTACAAAATTCCTTTTTTGTGGGGATTTAGTGTTAGGCAATGCATTTTGAAATAGTAATGTAAGTCTGATAAATTTTTTTTTAAGTTTGTAATCGTTTTCCGGTGATTTTTCACTTGTGAAAAAATGCAAGTGTCATCAGCATATTGAACGACATTGTAGGCTTGGCTTTTTGAGCTTTTTAGATCATTGATATACATTGTAAAAAGCAGTGTGCCTTGTGGAACCCCTTTGTATAATTTTCCTCATTTTGAGAAAATTCCCTTGAACTTAAGTATTTGATATCGGTTACTTAAAGTAGCTTCTAAATAATTCCCCTACTGTTAGTTTCAAAGCCAATGTTTTCTAATTTTTTAAAAGGTTATGATTAATTGAATCGAATGTTTTAGAAAAATCTAAGCAAGCAATTCCTAAAAATTCACTATTGCCTAAAGAAGCCCTCCATTTTTCGGTAGCATAAAGCAGAGCATTAGATGTTGATAAAACATTTTTTTGAAAGATATAGATTAATTTGTTGATAATTTTGTTTTTCCATGATTTTATTAAAGTGAGGTGATTGATATTGGTCAATAATTGCTTAAATTTAAAGGATTGTCCTTTTTGTAACAGAGTTACATTCGCTAATTTTAGCAGCGTTGGGAAGGAGTATGTTTTAATACAAGAGTTAATTATAAAACTTAAAGAACGTATAATTTAAGGAGCAAATTCTTGGAGTATTTACTCTATCAAAATTGCCTAAGTTGCAAAATACTTCATTAATTATTTTGCTCATGATCTTATTGTTAGTGATTACCTTTCCTTTATAATTTATTTTTTCGATTTTTTCATTCTTATTTGTTTACTATTTAATAAACTATTTATAAAGTCCTATCTACCTTTTTGAGAAGAGATATTTTGATATTCAGAACGGCAATATTTGATATAGACTTTTTGTAGTAATTATTAACCAAATTTTTATAAGCATTATATTTGTTTGCAGTTTCAGAATTTTTGTATTCCTTCCATTTAGGTTTCTTTTGTTCAATTAACTCTAAGCATTTTGTATCAATTCATGGCTTAGAAACTTTTTTAGACACATTATCAAATATTTTCACAGTAAAAATAGTCCTTTCAGGACAACAAATATCTAAATAGAATAAAAGAATTTTATTAAAGTTGCTAATCATTTCATTTGGTGTTTGTGAAGAGTAAATTCTACTCCAATTTTCGGTTTTTAAACTATTTATAAGTTTTAAGAAATTTTCTTCTGATTTTTCTCTTATTTTTATCCAAGATTTAGTTTTTTTAATTTTTTGCTTATTGGAATAAATTATTATAGGGCAATGGTCAGAGTAGGGAAGTTCAGAACAAATGTATTTATATAAAGATTCATTTTCTGAAACCATAAAATAATCAATCAAGGTTTGGCTATTTGCAGAAATTCTGGATGATTTATTAGTGAAATGTCTTGAATGACATTTTTCAAAATACATTTGTATGGGCAATACGAGGGGTAATATTTGCCAATTTTAATTGGTCAGGAAAAGTCAAATGTCTACTGCACGCATTTATAATGTATAAAGGTGGCTCAGCTATTATATCTGGAGCAGTTTTTAAAGATCAAGTTAGGATAATGGAGGGAAACTAGATTTGTATTTTAAAGATTGAATAGATATGATAATGTCAAACTTAGTCACGAATTTGAGAGAGGAAGGCGGGGTTATAGGTTGAACTTGATTGATCTTAAAGGGAGTATTTACACCATCAAAACTGCCTAAGTTGCAAAATACTTCTTTAAATATGTTACTCATGACCTTATTGTTAGTGATTAACTTTCTTTTATAATTTATTTTTTCGATTTTTTCATTTTTTATTTGTTTCCTATTTAATAAACTATTTATAAAGTCCCACCCACCTTTTTGAGAAGAGATATTTTGATATTCAGAACGGCAATATTTGTTGTAAGCTTTTCTTGTGTAAATATTGCACAAATCACGTGCATTTTATATAATTGTTTCCAGTTTCAGAATTTTTGTATTCCTTCAACTTTCATTTCTTTTGTTCAACTAACTCTAAGCATTTTGTATCAATCCATGGCTTAGAAACTTTTTTGGACACATTATCAAATTTTTTCAGAGTAAAAATTTTCCTTTTAGAGCAACAAATATCTAAATAGAATAAAAGAATTATATTAAAATTGCTAAACATTTCATTTGGTGTATGTGAAGATTAAATTCCACTCCAATTTTTGATTTTAAATTATATATAAGTTTTAAGACATTTTCTTCTGATTTGTGCCTTATTTTTACTGAAGATTTAGTTGGGTTGTTAATTTTTTGCTTATTAGAATAAGTTATTATAAGGCAATATTCAAAGTAGGGAAGTTCAGAACAAATGTATTTATATAAAGATTCATTTTCTGAAACCATAAAATAATTAATCAAGGTTTGGCTATTTGCAGAAATTCTGGATGATTTATTAGTGAAATGTTGAATGGAAATTTTGTAGCTTAGATTTTTCAGTTATATTTAAAAAGTTCAAATTCCAGTCGCCCATTAACACTACATTTGTTTTGACTTAATGCTGTAATGATTTCATCGATTTGTGCAAAGAATTTGTTCGAATGAGCTGCTTTGTTTAGACTATGATATATTCAGAAGCTATCTGCTATTATAATTAAGTGGGTCTTGGATGTCAACCCAAAGCCTTTCATATGTGTTTTTGGTTGAAATGGTTTTCTGAAGTTTAGGTTTTAGTTTTTATCAATTAGGAACATTACACCTCCTCCTTTGTTTTATTGTATTGTAAAGTTTGATTTCTATCTGTTCTGAATAATTTAAATTTATTATTATCAATTGACAAAGGAGAATTTTCATGATTAGTTGTAAACCATATTTCAGATACTCCAAGGGCAACATTTGAGACAGGTTCTTGCACGAATTGTTTGTATTCATGAAGCGCAGGCGAGGAAAGTGGTCCGTAAGTGTCAAAGCGGTGTGCATCTTTCGGCGGCGGCATGTGTAAAATTTTGACGTGTCTTTGATTGCCAAAAACGGTGGGTAAACTGCGGTGCGTATTGCTGAAAGTAGCGGCGGATTAAAGACTCATTTGATGCTGCGCGCAAGCTTTGAGTAAACAAACCTCGAAAAATGGATACCGTTGCTTCTAAACATTTTTTGGATTTGGATTAGTTCCTAAACAAAAATATTTGAAGTTCTCAAGAACCGAATAGTTTAATAATTTCGAATTTTGCTTAATTGATAAATTTAATTCAGTTGATTTTTTGTTGAACTCTTTGTTGTTAGGGAAAGGAGGCACCTCCTAAGAAAAATTTTGCTGAACTAAATTTAGCATGTATAATATTAAGCAAATTAGTGTACTTATCTTTGTAATTTTCTTTACGTTTTATTGTATCATCTCGTCCGATCGTAACTAATATTTTCTTAATTCGCTCTGAAGGTTGGTATTTTTTAAGACTTTTGTAACGTGATTAATGATGGCGCCCGGGTATGAAGGTACGGCAATATTATGGTTCTTTATCAATCCTGGAGCTCTGAGGTGGCGGTTCATTGAAGAACCAATAATGAGGACATCAGCTTCATCTCTCAGCTTCTTCTTAAGTCGGAATCTTTTTTCTGTTTGCCAGTGCGTGTTCTTAATCTCCTTTTCCGCTTGTGTGAAATTGGGGTGCGTTTCTAAGGGTGTTTCGTCAAAGGATGCTAGGAGATTATGTAGAATGATTAACTCCTGTTTTGCCAGATTCTTAAAAGGAGCTAATAATTTTGTCTTACTTAGCTCCTCTTCTGGCGACGCAATGATAACGGCGGAATTCATCGTGTTGAGCAAAGAGCGCTCGCATGGACCGACTGCCGGCCGACAAAAGCATCGGCAATTATAAAAATGAATATATAAAAACACAAGACTATTTTCACACAAAATAAACGTACTAAAAACGCTAATTGAAAGGGGCATGACGAGGACACACAGATTCCATGCTTTAATCAAAAATTTTAAAGATTGTATTTTTTAAAAGCGCAGTTTGATCAAATAAGTTAATAAGAGTGAACTCGTGGAGGAAACTTTTCCAAGAATAATGAAATTTGTTAAAAATAGACTTGTTAGCTGACGAATGCTTTGATCTGGGATCGTAATATAAGCCAAAATGATTAGTGTGTCAATGAATTGTCAGAATTTTTTAATAATAAAGTAAGATAATATAATCTTTATTAGGAGAAATACTTACTACTAAATATGGCTGATGGCTTCTCAAAATAGCGTCAGTAAAGCAATAAAAAAACATTTTACAAACCTATAAACTAGCAAACTGCCTAAGAATAAGCTAAGTTCTCGTAATCGTGAAATTACAGAATTTTTACCTTGCCCAATACCTTACGGAGATTATTTTTTGCTTAAGAATAAATCTTTTCGCACAGTTGCGGAGTTCTATAGATTTTTTATATGCGTAATTTCTTTAGGTAGATTTTTCCATTGCCTCATGCCTACGTTTAAAAATAAGTTTCCTTTTATTTTATATCTAAACCTGTTAACAACAACGATTTTTTAGATCGTCTATTGAAAATGTTTCTAAATTTAGGAAGTTTTATCTTATCATATGGCAGAATTTGTTTAGTAGTTTTCAAAAATAAATGTAGCAATTGTCATTTGCATCAGTTATTGAGAAGAGCACGTTTGCAAAATATAATTTTGGTGCTAGTAGTTTACAAGCATTGAGGGCCATTTATGTTGCAAATGCAGTTTATTAACCATTGAGGTCTTCAAATTTAAAAATATTACACTTCTGGAATTTAAATGGCTCAGAACAAATGTGCCAAACAGCTGAATGATGCAAAACGAGGTAATTGTTTACAACGTGAGAAATAGTTTTTTATGTCAGCAGCAACTTCTTACTGTATAGATTTAACGTGTTCGGCCAATAGAAAGTTTTGAATCAATCGTTTTTCCTAAATATTTAAAAGTATCGATTTTGCAGAAATGGTTCCATTTTTAAGTCATAATTATGTTTTTATGCAAGTTATTGATGAAAAACGGTTTCTTTATACAAAGTTACGTTTTCTCGGGACTATTGGGAAATTTGGGCACTAAAAATACTGGTTTAATAATTGGCATTTAGCTTCGGTTCTTATTATTGCATGGCGTAGAATATAAAAGTATTGTCTGCTCATAGCATACAAGTTCATATCGTTGACATAGATGTTGAATAGAAGCAGTCTAAGGATGGTACTTTGTTGAACTTTTTTTTCAATATCCATCCAGACGGAAAGTAGAGTTAATTTTGACTCGTTGTTTCCTATTACTTAATAAACTTGCAATTAGTCGATTACTATCTTGGAACAAATCTATGCGTTTTAGTTTTCTACTAAAATGTTTTTGTCTATTAAATCAAATGCCTTAGAGAGATCTAAGCATGCAATTGCAACATATTGTTGGTTATTGAAGAAATGTTATCAGTCTTCTGTTGTCTGGATAACTGCATCATTCATTGAAAAACCACTTCTAAGTCCAAATTGAGCAGCTGAAAGTACGTTATATTTCTGAATATTGTCGTCGAACATTTGATTGAATATTAGTCTTTCGAAAACTTTTCTTATTGGTGTCGTGATTAAAATAGGCAAGTTAAAATCATTTTTTTGAAAAGCGGAGTAACATGTGCTTCTTTTAAGCAATCTGAGAATGTTCTTAATTAATGTATTCATTAAATATAAATTTAAGGGGAATATTAATAATGTGTGCGGCATCTTTAAGAATGCATGTGGGATTTACCCGATTTAACTTGTTTAAGCTTTGAGCATTTCATTACTAGTCTGTGGGCAAATTTAGGTGCATTAGACATTTCATTTTCAACATAGTATACATTATCGCCAGAATAATTGCTCAAATTTATGAATCATTTGTTTAGGATATTGGAGATGTAATGAAGATCCTTCTGCAATTTGCGATAATCGCGTGTTGTCGCAATAATTTCATTGGTGGCACATTTTTTGCGATTTGTTGGATTTTGAATAATGCTCCAGTTCTAGGTTATCCATCATTGCATTGGTTCAGTTGCTGAATAAACCCTTTGCCAGCTTTAACTGGAAAGTGCATATTTTAGATTATATATTTTATCCCTATTTCGAAAACGGGTTGTATCCCATTTTTTTTTGATGTATTGTGGCATAATCCAACAGGCAGAGGAATGGAAGCTCAGATGCAATTTCTATGGAGGTACCCACTTGCATCAATTTACACACATTTGTACTCGAAGCTGCAGAAAATACATGTCTACCAAAAACTTATAGAAAATTATATTATTTCATTTGTGTTGATAATTAAAAACTTTAAGTATTTGTATAGATAGTACAACAACTGATGAGTAAAGAAGATGCATCCATATTTTATTTCCATTTTTGTATTCTGGAAAAGAGGTTACCCTCAATATGTCTGAGGGCACACGTCCTATTCGACAATAGAAATTCATAAAAACTTCAATTAGGAGAATCTTGGGAGAAACAATGACAATAGGTGTTAAACACATAAAACAGGTTAAGAAAGATAGGAAAGTGCAGATACTAAAAAGGTTTGTTTTGAGTTAGTGTTCGTAACCCTGAGGCTTGAATTCTGAAGTCTTTGACACTTCTTCGCAATTCAATCCAGAAATTTCTTTGTCGTGAATCTCACGCATTTTAAGCATCCTCTGGAAATCGATGTCTTAAATGTTTTGTTTCAATGCATGTAATTGGGGTGTGAACCTGTTGCAGGTAAATATAGTAATACTGTAGCACTTGGCTACTCTGTTAAATTCAAGCATTCTCAAACAGGAATAGAATTTTTAATAATAAATCAACAGAAAATACTTATAAATATACAAATGAATACGGCGTGAAAACTAGAATTTATAATTCTTCAAACAAGCTAGATAATAATGGACAAATTTTAAGAAAGCTGCAAATTTTTTACACTACTTTTACAACTTATATAGATCTGCACTTAATTAAATTATTAAAATATTATAAAAAATATCGTCCCATACAACTCTGGAATTTTGGTATTACTATAAATATTCTTTTTGCATCATTATAAAAATTAGCATTTAAGTAAATATTCAGATTCTAAATTTTGTAAAATATTTTGGTGTGGTTTAAGAAACAACATTTATCACTAAATATTCACTAATTGTGCTTTAAGCGTAGTCCTGGGATATCATGGGACTGTAAAATTTCGAAGTTCTAAAGCCAGGAATACGAATTTAATCTTGAGGCACTTGAATTATGAACGAATAAAAAAATTCGAATAACGAATCTACATGAAACACTGCAGGCTGCTTTTCTGTAGATAAACTGTAAACCCATAAATAATCCACACTGTCATTGCCAGTGTACATTCCAATACATAACAGTCTTGTTCATAGGTTCACATTGTACAAATAAAAAAATCCAACAAATGAATAAATAAGTTTAAAATTAGAAGCCAAGCATGAAACATATTAGTTTTTCTACAACTTGGCTCTCTTGGCATAAAGTATATTTAAACATACGAATAGCACCGAACGTTATTCCCTTAAAATAATTTCTGATAGAAAATTATATTTACCAATGTTCATACGATTACAGAAAGAAAAGTTATTAACAGCAAATTCTGTTCAACTCTCAACTTAATATGTTTCTTAATTGCCTAATTTTACATAATTGTTTTTAATTTTTTTCTTTGTGCTTGGGCATATTTATTCAAATTTTGAGAATGTATACATGTAATGTACGCATCATGTACCATATTTGTAAATATGTGCAACGAGTGAACTGTAGAAACTAAATAGTACTATTGAATAAGAGGTTTTAGCATTATAAACGAACCAAAGCTCTCATTGATTGCTGTTAATAGTACAGTTCAATATGAAGGGTAACTGATTATTTTTTAATCATTTTACTGAAAAAAGTAAATAATCTTATTTTGAATTTGGCTTGCATAACGTTAAATCAAGTCAACCATTGTATATTTTAAGATAAATANTTTTTTTGAAAAGCAGAGTAGCATGTGCATCTTGTAAGCAATCTGAGAATGTTCTCAATTTATTGTATTCATTAAAAATAAATTTAAGGGAATATTAATAATGTTTGCAGAATCTTTAAGTATGCATGTGGCCGGATTTACCCGATTTTAACTTGTTTAAACTTTGAGCATTTGATTACTAGTTTTATGTCTGTAGGTAAATTTAGGTGCATTAGAAATTTTATTTTCAACATAGTATACATTATCGCCAGAATAACTGCTCAAATTTATGAATCATTTGCTTAGGATATTGGAGATGAGATAAGGATCCTTCTGCAATTTGCGATAATCGCCTGTTGTCGCGATAATTTAATTGGAGGCACATTTTTTGCGATTTGTTGGATTTTGAATAATACTCCAGTTCTAAGTTATCCATCATTGCATTGGCTCAGTTGCTGAATAAACCCTTTGCCAGCTTTAACTTGAAAGTGCATATTTTAGATTATGTATTTTATCCCATTTTTTTGATGTATTGTGGCATAATCCAACAGGCAGAGGAATGGAGGCTCAGATGCAATTTCTATGGATGTACCCACTTGCATCAATTTACAAACATTCGTACTCGAAGCTGTAGAAAATAATTATGTATTATGTCTACCAAAAACTTATAGAAAATTATATTATTTCATTTGTGTTGATAATTAAAAACTTTAAGTATTTGTATAGATAGTACAACAACTGATGAGTAAAGAAGATGCATCCATATTTTATTTCCATTTTTGTATTCTGGAAAAGAGGTTACCCTCAATATGTCTGAGGGCACACGTCCTATTCGACAATAGAAATTCATAAAAACTTCAATTAGGAGAATCTTGGGAGAAACAATGACAATAGGTGTTAAACACATAAAACAGGTTAAGAAAGATAGGAAAGTGCAGATACTAAAAAGGTTTGTTTTGAGTTAGTGTTCGTAACCCTGAGGCTTGAATTCTGAAGTCTTTGACACTTCTTCGCAATTCAATCCAGAAATTTCTTTGTCGTGAATCTCACGCATTTTAAGCATCCTCTGGAAATCGATGTCTTAAATGTTTTGTTTCAATGCATGTAATTGGGGTGTGAACCTGTTGCAGGTAAATATAGTAATACTGTAGCACTTGGCTACTCTGTTAAATTCAAGCATTCTCAAACAGGAATAGAATTTTTAATAATAAATCAACAGAAAATACTTATAAATATACAAATGAATACGGCGTGAAAACTAGAATTTATAATTCTTCAAACAAGCTAGATAATAATGGACAAATTTTAAGAAAGCTGCAAATTTTTTACACTACTTTTACAACTTATATAGATCTGCACTTAATTAAATTATTAAAATATTATAAAAAATATCGTCCCATACAACTCTGGAATTTTGGTATTACTATAAATATTCTTTTTGCATCATTATAAAAATTAGCATTTAAGTAAATATTCAGATTCTAAATTTTGTAAAATATTTTGGTGTGGTTTAAGAAACAACATTTATCACTAAATATTCACTAATTGTGCTTTAAGCGTAGTCCTGGGATATCATGGGACTGTAAAATTTCGAAGTTCTAAAGCCAGGAATACGAATTTAATCTTGAGACACTTTAATTATGAACGAATAAAAAAATTCGAATAACGAATCTACATGAAACACTGCAGGCTGCTTTTCTGTAGATAAACTGTAAACCCATAAATAATCCACACTGTCATTGCCAGTGTACATTCCAATACATAACAGTCTTGTTCATAGGTTCACATTGTACAAATAAAAAAATCCAACAAATGAATAAATAAGTTTAAAATTAGAAGCCAAGCATGAAACATATTAGTTTTTCTACAACTTGGCTCTCTTGGCATAAAGTATATTTAAACATACGAATAGCACCGAACGTTATTCCCTTAACAAATTTCTGATAGAAAATTATATTTACCAATGTTCATACGATTACAGAAAGAAAAGTTATTAACAGCAAATTCTGTTTAACTCTCAACTTAATATGTTTCTTAATTCCCTAATTTTACATAATTGTTTTTAATTTTTTTCTTTGTGCTTGGGCATATTTGTTCAAATTTTGAGAATGTATACATGTAATGTACGCATCATGTACCATATTTGTAAATATGTGCAACGAGTGAACTGTAGAAACTAAATAGAACTATTGAATAAGAGGTTTTAGCATTATAAACGAACCAAAGCTCTCATTGATTGCTGTTAATAGTACAGTTCAATATGAAGGGTAACTGATTATTTTTTAATCATTTTACTGAAAAAAGTAAATAATCCTACTTTTGAATTAGGCTTGCATAGCGTTAAATCAAGTAAAAAATTGTATATTTTAAGATAGATATGTTGAAAATAGGTCAATGCACTCCCTATCACTGTACTAAATTTCACCATCATAATTTTATTAAATGTTGCATAAATGCAATTTCAGAATAATTACCTATCTCAAAATTTAATTTAATTGTTATTAAAAGAGTTGCAATATTTGGAAGATACTCACGAGATAATGTCTTCTATGTAAAGGATTTAAAACGACAATATTTAAGCTATTTATTGTTTTAGAACAGGGCAGTAAAATGGTCGTTATTTGACAGCATTATAGGAATGAATGATTCATGCATTTGATTTCTACTAAATTGAAATGTGGTCATATTTGGCATTCATAGTTTTCATTTATATTTATGAGGCACTTTCTCATTGTGACTGTCCTCGTGGTCCGCCTGGGGCACCTGGGATACCTGGAATTCCCGGAATACCTGGACATCCTGGTTATGGTAATGAGGTAAACGTAGGTAAGTCTTATAATGATTTTATTATCAACTTAAACTAATAATTACGCTGCTAATTTTGAAGTATTATTACTGATAGAATCCTAAATGATAACATTTTACAGGTAGTTCTTGTTTGAAAAATCACCATCTCAATAATGAGATATGATTTTTTGCTATTATTATCTTATATTGTTATTATTGTCACTGTTCTTATCTTGTCTTATGGATAGAGAAATGTAGGAATGGCTGTATATATATATTTTTTTTTAAACTGTGCTATTAATAACTAATCACTTTTCAAAAAATGAAACCCCATGTTAATTATATTTAATATATTTTGGAAAAATTANCGTTATTCCCTTAACAAATTTCTGATAGGAAATCATATTTACCAATGTTCATACGATTACAGAAAGAAAAGTTATTAACAGCAAATTCTGTTTAACTCTCAACTTAATATGTTTCTTAATTCCCTAATTTTACATAATTGTTTTTAATTTTTTTCTTTGTGCTTGGGCATATTTGTTCAAATTTTGAGAGTGCATACATATATTGTACACAGCATGTACCATATTTGTAAATATGTGCAACGAGTGAGCTGTAGAAACTAAATAAAACTATTGAATAAGAGGTTTTAGCATTATAAACGAAGCAAAGCTCTGATTGATTGCTGTAAATATTAGAGTTCAATATGAAGGGTGACTGTGATTGTTTTTTAATCATCACACTGAAAAAAGTAAATAATCCTACTTTTGAATTAGGCTTGCATAGCGTTAAATCAAGTAAAAAATTGTATATTTTAAGATAGATATGTTGAAAATAGGTCAATGCACTCCCTATCACTGTACTAAATTTCACCATCATAATTTTAATAAATGTTGCATAAATGCAATTTCAGAATAATTATTTATCTCAAAATTTAATTTAATTGTTATTAATAGATCGCAATATTTGGAAGATACTCACGAGATAATGCCTTCTATGTAAAGGATTTAAAACGACAATATTTAAGCTATTTATTGTTTTAGAACATGGCAGTAAAATGGTCGTTATTTGACAGCATTATAGGAATGAATGATTCATGCATTTGACTTCTACTAAATTGAAATGTGGTCATATTTGGCATTCATAGTAGTTTTCATTTATATTTATGAGGCACTTTCTCATTGTGACTGCCATCGTGGTCCGCCTGGAGCACCTGGGATACCTGGGATTCCCGGAATACCTGGACATCCTGGTTATGGTAATGAGGTAAACGTAGGTAAGTCTTATATTTATTTTGTTATCAACTTAAGCTAGTAATTACCTGCTTTTTTCCAAGTAGTTATTACTGATAAGAGGGTAAATGATAACATTTTTCTGTAGTTGTATGAAAAACGACAATAACTATAATGAGATAATAATTGTTTCTATAATTATTTGCAGTAAACTTGTAGGAAACTTTCGTTGTTACTATTATCACTAGTCATGGAATATGGATAGATGAATGTAGGTAAGGGTATATTTTTAGATACTTTTAAGCTGTGCTGCTTATAATTTACCGTTTGTAGATAAATGAAACCCCATATATAAATATATTTCATATATTTTTGAAAAATTATTTTTAAAACAATTATTAGTAAAAGTTTATTTAGATGCGCCTCAAACATGCAAAAGCGGAAGTCCAAATGTTGATCCTATTGCATTCACTGCATTTGTCCAGGATATTTCACCAAAAACAGGCACTGATACGCCAATCGTATTTGAAATGGTAAGGAGTTGCAATACGTACTATTTTATATTTAAAAAATAGTATTGTATGTATAGAGAATTCTTACCAGAAATTTAACTATAAATCGAGATTATGATTATTCAAAATTGGTTGAGATCATAGCTTTAGCTAAGAATTTGTCATAGGGAAGGCTCATTTACCAAATACATATTAAGCACAAATCGTTGTGCTTTAGTATGTTGACACATTATTGCTGTTGAATATTACCCTAACTCTATGTCATAGAGGAGCTCGAGCCCCCTCTGACCACCACCCTGTTTGAGATACAACAAACTATAGTTATTATTGTTCCTTTTTTCAAATGATTTGCGTCTAAAGAATGGAAGAGAGTAGACCTAATAACTTTGATTTCGTAAAATTATGCGATGTATTTCATAAAGTAATCAAAAGTGTAAATGTGGTTACATTTTTTTTAAATTTTGTTATAATGGGTCCTAAAGAACTCTTTTAAAACACTGGTTATCTGATATATAATGCTCAGCTGAATATTCCCTTATGTTTAGAAATAATTAACTTTCTGAGATATGCAAAAGTGTATCCGGCATTGTTTTAGAAGTAAGTGAAATGAAAACGTTTAATTTAACTTTGTGAAGTGATTTTGAAAACTATACAAACATTTAAGTAAACATTATTTGAAGATGGTACTTCCATACGTTTGTCCAGGTCTGAGAAAATTCTCGTTGCAAGAGACCAAAAGAGAAGCATTAAATCGCAAAGACATTGTTTTCAAATTCTTTGAGTTTCAGAGGATTGATTTTTACTATCTAACTTCATTGATAAATTATTGTATTTAAGCAACCAATTTATTGCTAAGAAAATGTAATCATGTATTTGGAAACTGCTTAACTACTGTTGTCCAAATCTGCAATGGTTAGAATAAAAAATTCAGCTTCCTTGAAACAATGAAGATGCCTTCTTGAAGTATGCGATTCTATGTTTTGAAGATTAGAGTGGAGCGAGGATTGATTGCTACATTTTCATGAAATGACATAACTCGTTCTTTTTCTACTGTCCGACTATTCATGTTTATCTTGCAATGTGACGCCTTTGTCAAATAAAGTATATCCTTTGAAATTATGATCCGAGCGATTGCAAACAATAGCTGCAGCATAAGAATTAATTTTTTCAGGAACCTGACTTAGTGCCAGCCGCACTGTACATTCTCCCATTTTTACATTCCCAACAACACCAAATTTGCTTTTTGATATCAGTGTTTGATTTTGGTAGGACTTCTATGTCAGATGCAGGCCACTCAAATGCTAGGACTCCACTTCTCTGTACTATTCCAATTGGGGTATTAAAATGACAGTTTATTGGTAATGACATTTTGTAGCTTACAAATCCTGAATGTGCACATCGCAACACATAATCCAAAAGC
>CABFPE010000577.1:217823-239514 GCA_900660155.1 Hofstenia miamia
AATAAAAATAAAAATAAAAGCGAAAAATTTATTGATAGTTATAAATGATTACTACTTAAAGCTATTTTTACTACTGCTCAAAAAGTTGTGGAGAGTTCTTAATGCGTAGTGGTGACTGTCGTAAATTTTATTATGTATGATAGTTTTTCAACCGGGTGTATAGAGTTCTATTTTTGCAAAAAATATTTCTTCATACAAATGTAAGTAAATTAAGAAAATTATAGTTGCTTTTTAAGGAATGAAAACCACTATTAAAGGGAAATAAAAAATCCCAAAAATTGGCACTTGTTTTGTAATGACTATCAATAATCTGCACATGTTAAGTTAATAGCATTGAGATAAAGAAAATATAACGCAGAGTTTCGCTTAAATATCATACAATGTGACTAAAATAATGTGAGGCACCACCAGCAAATGAAAACAGTTTTTAAACTGCTGTTTAAACTGCTTACTACCAAAGAACTACTGTTTAATCTAAAACTTTAAATTTAAAAAGTGTTAGCAATTTAAAAACTTTTATTAGAAATAAGAAGTATATATGATAACAAAGTAAAGTAATCTTAAAAAAAACTATTAGTAATATATAATTGTGAAGTCGAGTGGAGAGAAAAGTAAATTAAGTCGTAAAAATGAGAATTGGAATTGTCAGGACAAAACCCAAGAAACTTACATATCGAGGTCACGAGTGTATACATAAGCATATCACGATATTTAAGGTAAATGGCAAAAGATTTCTTTTCATGGGCTGCGATAAAAAGGCGATCTACTAACTTTGCAGCGAAATATGTAGATATACTTAGTAGAAAGAAAATAAACATATATATATATATATATATAAGATTTGATCACAGTGAAATAACTATGTTATACTTTATTAAAATTTCTATTATAATACAGCTGTAAATCTACAATAGTTTACATTTTAAATCAAATATTATCTTACAATATATAATCATGTTTGTAAATATTGTACATATGTATTTTTTTCAAATTTGTCAGCATGTACATTAAATGTACTGGCATTACATAAACAAAAATAAAGCTATTGAAAACTAATAATAATAGTAATAATAATAATAGGAATTTCAAAATAAAGTCTAAAATAATAAGCACTTTCTAATCCATGTGTTTTAACAGCAAATATTTATTTATTGACACGTAAACAATAAATTTACAAGCTTTAAATTATATATTAAATAAAGGACTAAATAGAGTTGGAGGCATATTTTGCAAACATTTCCTCATAAAATATAATCATTTAAAAAGCTTGCTTTAAAATTCAAACATATTATATTTATGAACATAATTCCATCTGCTGTTTATAACTCTGGAAATAAGTGTTACTTGGAAAAGTTTCTACCAATGCCTAGAAATAACAAATAGAATTATTTCAACAATATTTTAAGTGAAATTGTCAGTAGTGAGAAACTAGGTTGCAGAGAAATAAAAGCGAAAAATTTATTGATAGTTATAAATGATTACTACTTAAAGCTATTTTTACTACTGCTCAAAAAGTTGTGGAGAGTTCTTAATGCGTAGTGGTGACTGTCGTAAATTTTATTATGTATGATAGTTTTTCAACCAGGTGTACAGAGTTCTATTTTTGCAAAAATATTTCTTCATACAAATGTAAGTAAATTAAGAAAATTATAGTTGCTTATTAAGGAATGAAAACCACTATTAAAGGGAAATAAAAAATCCCAAAAAATTGGCACTTGTTTTGTAATGACTATCAATAATCTGCACATATTAAGTTAATAGCATTGAGATGAACATATAACGCTTAAGTATCATACTAAATGTGATTAAAATAATGTGAGTGACCAGCAAATGAAAACAGTTTTTAAACTGCGGTCTAAACTGCTTACTACCAAAGAATTACTGTTTAATCTAAAACTTTAAATTTAAAAAGTGTTAGCGATTTAAAAGCTTTTATTAGAAATAATAAGTATATATGATAACAAAATAAAGTAATCTTAAAAACTATTAGTAATATATAATTGTGAAGTCGAGTGGAGAGAAAAGTAACTTAAATCGTAAGAATGAGAATTGAAATTGTCAGGACAAAACCCAAGAAACTTATATATAGAGGTCACGAGTGTTAGGTTTTAAAACGAAAAAGTACATCACGATATTTAAGGAAAATGTCAAAAGATTGCTTTTCATAAGGTGCGATAAAAAGGCGATCTACTAATTTTGCAGCGAAATATGTAGATATACATAGTAGAAAGAAAATAAACATTGAGTGCAATTGGCTTGGTTTGATGAAAAGATGAGATTAACAAGTTGGAACGATGAAAAAGAGTTTAGAAAGTTGGAAATAATGTCGCCAAGATCATTAGCTTTGGAGAAGAAAGCAATAGAAAGTGAAAGTTCCTCAGATTTGAAATGACTGAAGGAGAGATAATTCGCTTTAAACTACCTGGAGGCGTTTTCACATAGACATTGAAGGCTGTTGTAGAGGACTAGATGTGGCAGGAATAAAGCAGTTTAAAAAATGAGCAAAAGAATAGTAACAATAATAGAACTCTGAAGTAATCCATCTTTTACAGGGAGCATCTAACTTAGACAGTAAANAAATTAACAGATGATATAATTATTTATTATAATAACAATTTTAAAATTAGTGTTATTAATTTTTTTTAAATATTTTTTACTTTTGCATCCCATAATCTTCCTGTGTTTCAATAATTGTAATATTCATTTATTCTTGTATGCATGGTTTGGCGCAATCGCATAACGTACCCTCTGACNCTATACAGATATCAAGATAGATGACGTAAAATTGAAGCCTCTCTTAACAGTGTTAGTAAGCTGCGTCAAGAAATTTTACAAGAAATAAAGTTGTTGATTTACTGTGTAGGAAGCCAAACTGAGAGAATTTAAACGACGAATAACACGATAAAGCGTTTGAAAACAATTCTTTCGAAGTTTAAAGAGAAATCTAACAGGATAATAGGTCAATGGGAAAAACAAAAGTTGTGTAAAAAGTTTTTCAAACGTTTTCGGTCATATTTATAAATAGAAAAAACTATCGCCTCTTCCAATCTGCTGGAAGCTTGAAGTTAAAACAAGTGCGTAGAAAAAAGAGAATCAGGTATTGAAGAAGATAGGTTTTTGATAAATAGGAGGAGGCCCATCATGAGGAGCCGAATATGATTTGATGGAACGAAAATATAACTAGGTATAAATGAAAACGAGAGTAGTTTAAATTAAATGCACATAGATAGTTTTGTATTCTATGAACAATGGAGAAAAACAAACAGAAACAGTAACTAGAAAGATTGTATGTAGGAAGAGACGAAGAAGCTGATTTACCATTGGATTCAAAAAGAGAAGAAAACATTTGGATTCATATCGTGAATGCAATGAAGAAAAAGAAATTATTTTTGAAAAAACTAAAATTGCCAGCATTTCTGAATACACATTGTCTTACACTTTGTAAACAACCACAAGTTCCATTGTTGGTTTTCATCGTTTCACCAATAGTTACAATTTCGAATTACTTGGGGCTGACATTAGTCATCTCCTGATCTTTAAGAATAGTTTGATAATATTTTGCTCTCTATCACGATTTCACTTGCATTAATCAATAATGGAGATTGATTGTTACAAGTATTGGTAACACTAATTTGACGATATTATCACAATGGAGAAACGACTACGTCATTTATTGACTTCACAGATTAATTATTCCAAATATTTTTCAGACAGCCATAGTACAAGCAACTAAACGACACTTCCAAAACATGGTCGTTTATCAAAATTATGTATGCATAAAAATAAAAAATGTAAAAAAATTAATTTGGTTAAATGTTAGTACTTTAGGCACACTAAATGAAGTTAGATAAAACATGCATACACCAATTAATTACCAATAATTACACTTAGTATTATAGGAAAGCACCCTCAACAAAATNTGACAAGTCTGATTCGAGTCAAGCTTAATTGTCAACCAATTATGAATGGATCTTTATAAATGAATTTTAAAAGATATTTAGCATTAAAAATTAAATAAATTATTTATTTTAAATGATTCATATATTGTAAGGCCTTAAAATTAAAACAGCGATCCCAATAATCAATGTAAAGTTAGAAAATGAAAAAGCACGCTATTAGTGAAAAACTATACCAACAGTTACAAACAAGTCTATAGTTTAGCATAATGGAATGTTTAGGAAGATTTGACAAAATCAATATGAAATCAATTAAAACCATGGAAAACAAAAAGAGGAACTGCAGTCAAACATTACCTGATTGAAAACAAATCACTGATAGCTTAAAGCTAAAACAAACCAAGGATTAGAATTCCTTCAAATTCTAAGCAATTGTGTACAATGAAACATAGAGACAATTACAAAATAATAAACTAAATTCACTTATCTGGAGATGCAAAATGTTTAAGTCTCTCCAATATGCATGTCCATTTTGCATAAATTAAAATTACATGTTAGGCACGAACAGTTAAAACAGACTTCTGTTCAACAGAAATTTTGCAAAAGTCCTTACTTTAGTAATGCTTTCCCAATTATTTTACAAAATTTATTTTGAAAGACACACTAATATGAATAAATTGCACACATTTCTCGTTGCAGCTGTATTATAATTTTCAATATAAATCAATCTCTTAAAACTCCACAGATCGGCAAAATATAATGTAGTTTTAACTGAAAATGTGTTTAGACAGAATAGATGTTGTGCAATCTTCGAGTGAATGTTGATAATTCTCTCAGACATCTTTATAAATTCCCAGAAAAACTTTCCTCTGAAGATGACTAATAACTTTTTGCATTTTAAAAATTACACAGAGCGGCCAGTAAATTTAAATATACAAGAAAACGGAAAAAACACAAAAAGAATGTTTGGTTTCTAAAAGTACGCAGTGCATATTGCGACATTTTTAAAAAGATGTTATTAAATATAAAACCTGAAAGTTGCATGGCAACTAATTTCTTAATGAATTTAAAAGTTTGCCGTCTGAGCTTTTGAGAAAATCAAAAGTTCTAGAGATCGAACTTTTGAAACATCTGAANAGCTTCGAAATTCAATTAGAAAAAATCACTGAGTAGGAATCGAAAACCAAAAAACGCGAAGCTTAATGTATATTCTCCTCACCACCAGCAGAAATCGAAAGGATATGAACAAAAGGGAGGCATGCTCAGTTTAGGTAAATATCAAAAAATGATTTAAGCTCAGCCCAAGAATAATTAGACGAATACAAAACGGGAAAAACGCAAAAAGTACGCAGTGCATATTGCGACATTTTTAAAAGGATGTTATTAAATTTAAAACCTGTAAGTCGCATTGCAATTAATTTCTTAATGTATTAAAAAGTTACTGCAACAAAAGTTTGCCGTCTGAGGTTTTTTGAGAAAATCAAAAGTTGATCATTCTAGAGATCGAACTTTTGAAACATCTGAACTAATTTAAAGAGATACTAAACCTCAAAAATAGCAACACCATCGGCTCCGATGTTAGCTGAGGGAGTTAAACCCAAACCGCCAATGAGTCCAGCACATAGATCACTAAGAATGTCTCCGTACAAATTCGGCATGACCAAGAGATCGAATTGAGACGGATCCTGAACCATATTGAGACACACGGTATCCAGATACACTTCATTCATACGAATATCTTTGTAGCGCTCTGCTACCTGAAAATCAACCAATTGAAAAAATCATATGCATTTAACAAAAAAAGAATCGATTACATGCATGGAAAATACAAACAGTTCTCAGAAAAAAATTCACTGAGTTAAACTAATGGATTTGTAATTGGGAAGTATTAGACTGATATCGGCGAACTAGCTGAACAATTTTTGTAGATGATTCATAGAAAATTAAAATGTGAATTTAATAAGTGAAGTGTATAGAAAATTGATGTTGTATTATACAAAAAATATCAGTTTAGACTTTGAAAGAGAAATAAAAGCGCAAAAAACAAATATGATTTTACTATAAACATTCCTCTTAGCATTTCACGTTAAGAATTGAAGTGAAATCTTATTTCAAAAAGCGGAAAGTGTTGTAAAAGTAGTTGTAAACATAGTAATGGGATTCTAATTGTTTGTTCTCTATATAGATGCATCAGAAGATGACGAAAAAAAGAAGCGCATGAGGGCAATTTATGGACAAAGTTTTCGCTGGGGAAACAAAAACATGGTTATTTGAAAATATCTATTCACACAGACTTATGATTCAAAGGCAAATTGGACCTCAAATAATAACGATATTCCTCATGTATCACAACTTTATTACACATTTTGTATTCTTGAAAATAATTTATAATTTAAATGAACAAACGCTATTTTGAAGTGTAACGAAATGGCTTCGAAGTGCAGTTTAATCCTACATTCCCACCTCTAGGCTAAAACCGCGAAACCGTAACTTAGATTCCACATGTTAGTGACATCTGTGCAGATTCTGATTGCTTACTTTATGAATCTAAATCTATAGAGAATGAGGAGAGAACATCCATTGAACAACTAACTTCCGCAGTAAATTGAAAGTATAAATCTGGGTTAAATCTGATTTATTGCGTAGAAACTTGGCGATCATCCGCAATTCGTCGATTGTCTCTGCTCAAAAATAGAAATTACTTCATCTTTTGAAACCAAATATTGCCGTTGCATTTGTCAGTAAACGTCAAACAAGCGTCTCTGTTTCAAATGTATTTGAGCCCAGTTTTGACATCATAGGTATAAATATCTGTTGTAATCACTGTTGATGAGGACTTTCCAAATTTTTCTTGCATTGAATAAACATTCAACTGAATTTTAGAAAAATACAACTAGAATAAAAACAACAAACTGCTTATCAGTGAATAGATTTAAAACTAATAGGAAAATTACATTCACTTAGGTGCAAATATGTTTCGCAAGTTTGCAGTAGAAATGACGTGCAAGCGGATCGTGTTGAGAAAAACAATGTAAAAATTTGTAGCAAATAGTTTTGCAGTTAAAATCACAGTGCGATAGACGCCAGACAAATATTTAGTTCATACCAGTGACAGCTTGTTATATTGGTTCGCGCCAAGCTTANTTGTTGTAGATGATTCATAGAAAATTTAATAAGTGAAGTGTATAGAAAATTGATGTTGTATTATACAAAAAATATCAGTTTAGACTTTGAAAGAGAAATAAAAGCGAAAAAACAAATATGATTTTACTATAAACATTCCTCTTAGCATTTCACGTTAAGAATTGAAGTGAAATCTTATTTCAAAAAGCGGAGACTAAGAAGCAAAAGTGTTGTAAAAATAGTAATAGGATTTTTATGGTTTGTTCTCTATATAGATGCATCAGAAGATGACGAAAAAAAGAAGCGCATGAGGGCAATTTATGGACAAAGTTTTCGCTGGGGAAACAAAAACATGGTTATTTGAAAATATCTATTCACACAGACTTATGATTCAAAGGCAAATTGGACCTCAAATAATAACGATATTCCTCATGTATCACAACTTTATTACACATTTTGTATTCTTGAAAATAATTTATAATTTAAATGAACAAACGCTATTTTGAAGTGTAAGGAAATGGCTTCGAAGTGCAGTTTAATCCTACATTCCCACCTCTAGGCTAAAACCGCGAAACCGTAACTTAGATTCCACATGTTAGTGACATCTGTGCAGATTCTGATTGCTTACTTTATGAATCTAAATCTATAGAGAATGAGGAGAGAACATCCATTGAACAACTAACTTCCGCAGTAAATTGAAAGTATAAATCTGGGTTAAATCTGATTTATTGCGTAGAAACTTGGCGATCATCCGCAATTCGTCGATTGTCTCTGCTCAAAAATAGAAATTACTTCATCTTTTGAAACCAAATATTGCCGTTGCATTTGTCAGTAAACGTCAAACAAGCGTCTCTGTTTCAAATGTATTTGAGCCCAGTTTTGACATCATAGGTATAAATATCTGTTGTAATCACTGTTGATGAGGACTTTCCAAATTTTTCTTGCATTGAATAAACATTCAACTG
Source organism: Hofstenia miamia (assembly GCA_900660155.1). Lineage (NCBI taxonomy): Eukaryota > Metazoa > Xenacoelomorpha > Acoela > Hofsteniidae > Hofstenia > Hofstenia miamia. The sequence goes on from CABFPE010000577.1 coordinate 225,808, forward strand.
AATTTTAGAAAAATACAACTAGAATAAAAACAACAAACTGCTTATCAGTGAATAGATTTAAAACTAATAGGAAAATTACATTCACTTAGGTGCAAATATGTTTCGCAAGTTTGCAGTAGAAATAACGTGCAAGCGGATCGTGTTGAGAAAAACAATGTAAAAATTTGTAGCAAATAGTTTTGCAGTTAAAATCACAGTGCGATAGACGCCAGACAAATATTTAGTTCATACCAGTGACAGCTTGTTATATTGGTTCGCGCCAAGCTTATGAACAATTGGTGGTTTTGGTTTCAAATGACTAGTGTTTGCATGTGACAAATAAACAACGAACTAAAAAATGTACTTTGACACGTTTATCACTATCACTATGGTTTGGATTAAGCCTTAACACCTGTATGCAGTCAATACATAAATATAATGGATTTAATCCATATTTCGAGAGAAATCAATGATGAACTATTCAAAAAATATAGACGTTGAACTCACGAATTTATAGATATCCACTAATGCGAAGGCATCACAAGATAGAAAAAGTCTTCCTTCGTTNTCCCACCTCTAGGCTAAAACCGCGAAACCGTAACTTAGATTCCACATGTTAGTGACATCTGTGCAGATTCTGATTGCTTACTTTATGAATCTAAATCAATAGAAAATGAGGTGAGAACATCCATTGAACAACTAACTTCCGCAGTAAATTGAAAGTATAAATCTGGGTTAAATCTGATTTATTGCGTAGAAACTTGGCGATCATCCGCAATTCGTCGATTGTCTCTGCTCAAAAATAGAAATTACTTCATCTTTTGAAACCAAATATTGCCGTTGCATTTGTCAGTAAACGTCAAACAAGCGTCTCTGTTTCAAATGTATTTGAGCCCAGTTTTGACATCATAGGTATAAATATCTGTTGTAATCACTGTTGATGAGGACTTTCCAAATTTTTCTTGCATTGAATAAACATTCAACTGAATTTTAGAAAAATACAACTAGAATAAAAACAACAAACTGCTTATCAGTGAATAGATTTAAAACTAATAGGAAAATTACATTCACTTAGGTGCAAATATGTTTCGCAAGTTTGCAGTAGAAATAACGTGCAAGCGGATCGTGTTGAGAAAAACAATGTAAAAATTTGTAGCAAATAGTTTTGCAGTTAAAATCACAGTGCGATAGACGCCAGACAAATATTTAGTTCATACCAGTGACAGCTTGTTATATTGGTTCGCGCCAAGCTTATGAACAATTGGTGGTTTTGGTTTCAAATGACTAGTGTTTGCATGTGACAAATAAACAACGAACTAAAAAATGTACTTTGACACGTTTATCACTATCACTATGGTTTGGATTAAGCCTTAACACCTGTATGCAGTCAATACATAAATATAATGGATTTAATCCATATTTCGAGAGAAATCAATGATGAACTATTCAAAAAATATAGACGTTGAACTCACGAATTTATAGATATCCACTAATGCGAAGGCATCACAAGATAGAAAAAGTCTTCCTTCGTTTAAACAGTTTGCACAAGGCAGGCATGAATTGTGAGAAAAGAAAACAGTCGAGGTAAGTTATTGCTCCCAGGAGTTTTATATTTAGACCTCTTGATTCACTGAAGACTAGGTATGGGGAGAACACTTTAAAAAAATTGAAATACTCAATGAAACCAATTAATAGTTTCAAATATTTCTCACAGCATATGGGAGTATATTCAACAACAGACGTGTCCAAATTACAATATTCTTAAATTTCTAAATAGACTTGCAGAGAAATCTTTAAAAATGTGGGCAAAACAGTTTGCATCCTTAAAGTTTAGGGTTAACACAGGCTTGCATATGGAAAAGAAATTGTCTTCAATTTCCATTCCCTTTCCACAAATATTTTAAAAAACATTTCCATATTTTTCCATTAATTTCCACAACTTTCCATAACTTACAGCTAGTGGACAGGGCTCTACGCAACCAAAATGTTACTGTTTCCAATCCCATTTAGTCTCATTGGATTTGCATCCATTCCAATACCATGAAATTTCCTGGTCCAACAGTCCTATTGGTCCCACAACATAACTCCAATTTTGATCAAAATTGGAAAAATTATGAATAACATTCAGAAATTCATGGCTCCAGGTTATTCATTTTAGGTCCCAGTCTCATGTTAGTCCCAGCCCACTGAAAAATTTAGTTCCAGTCCCATGGGACTGAGACCAATAAGTCCCACGGGACTGAGTGGTCACGTAGAACCCTCGTAGTGGTTCACCAAATTAACAACTTTGTGAACAGAAATCAAAATGTTTTCAGACACGCACAATAATTGATTTGGTTGCAACTCCTAAGATACACAACAGAGTTTTGTAATGCTTTAGATACTTGCCTCAACCAAGGCTATTTCAATTTTATATCTAGTAATTATTGAAATTCCAGTCCTATTCAAAATGGAATTAAAATTAAACAATTTAAATTCATATATGCATGGCGATGGTATATGGTTACATTCATGCAGAAAATTTACATTCATCACAAAATTTCTATTAATGGCGGTGTCATTAGATATTTAAAAACGTATAGATGCACATGCAGGGTTGGAAGCGGAATTTGAAACTATTGTCGCAAACGGTCCAGTCTTTAATAAATCTGAATTGATGGGCGACATATTTATGCCCTGATTATAGAGTAGAACTGACTAAGATGTAATAGAGTGTTAATGCGAATATTTTAATCCAAAATCATTTGAGGTTAACCAAATTTTGTCATTGTATTCGATCTGCTTTGTAGGATTCAGAAAAATCTACTTTATTTTAATGTCTTTGTGACTGTTTTTAAAAATGTTATTTCTATTTATATAAATTTAGGGTGTTTTGAACATTTGCAAAAGTTTTGGGAACGTCTTTTTTTGAAAATCATTTCCATAAATTTCCATTTTATAAAATGATTTCCATTTCCATATGCAACCCTGGGTTAACATCGCATCTTTACTTAGGATTCATATTACATTACATGATACCACTCACAAAATCACTACACACAGTGTTGACTATATAAATGAATCGTTTTAAACGACTTTAAACGTCGTTTAGAATGCAGCAATTAATTATACGATTTCGTTTAAACTTCGTGTATTCGACAGACTTTATTTAGAGGCAGGTTGATGGCATCTACAATGTAGTAAATAAGCTATAAAGAGCATATTGACCCTTAAAGGATTGCTTTTAATCAATTTTTATATGATGAACAATTTGAAAAAATGCAAAATCTTATCATAAGTTATGCAAATCTGAAAAAATCAAATATTATTGTCTAGGCATATGTTGCAATACATAGGCTATTGTAGTAGTTCAAAAACATTTCTTAGATGCTCAGGTTTTGAAGGTATATCAAACGAACGCCAATGCTGGTCTGCAATGTCGCATAGAAAACTGGCCTCAACTGGACAATTTTTCTAGAAGAAACGGCTCATGAACTATTTGCTAAAAGTACTCAACTTCCGCAGTTTAGAATAGTTGCACGATACTTGCTCAGAATTTCGCCTTCCCCAGCTAACTGCTATAGGTAATTGCTTAAGGCTTGAATCTTATCTATTAGAAACAAGATTTCAATGGATACTATCTGAAACCTAAGCAGACGGCAGATTAATTGATTTTAATTTACCTAGGTTTTGTATAAGTCATAGTTTGAATGCAGTGTGTTTATCCAAATTAGTTTAAACTATCGTTTAATTGAAATGTCATACTTTAATAGAAATTTGAACAGTTTGAATATCATTTAAATGGTCTACACACTGTGATAAAATATTGAATGAAGCTGAATGCTAAGATTTTAAAAATACCTTTCTACAACTCTTCAAAAACAGTCCATCACTCATGCGCATGATGTTTGCTTTATGGACCACTGTGACGTTGCGGCGACCTTCCCTTCGACAATATTCGAACGCGTATTCAGCAACGCGCAAGGAAGCCTTTTCTGTAATGAGTTTGATACTTTGAACGACGCCAGGCACGATTTGATGTTCAATCCCACTGTATTCACCTTCAGTGTTCTCCCGAATTGTGACTACATTGACATTATCATATGGCGTTTTGTAACCTTCTATAGAAACACATGGACGCACGTTCGCATACAAATTGAACGCCTTCCTTAGAGTTAAGTTTAGTGATTGATGGCCTTTGCCAATTGGTGTCATTAGGGGACCCTAAAATGGCATGTCAAATATCCAAGCTAAGACTACAATTTGTAAAAGCTTACTTAGATTGCAACAATAAAGCTGCTTAAACTTTTCATTATTTTAAAAAGAATTTAATACAAATATTATAATGCAATTCTATAACCGCAAAGGAACAGATATTACCGAGTGTTTGATAGAAATTAACACATATACAGATTCTAAACGAATGAATTTAATAACCAATTAGCCAACTTCGTTTAAGCTTCGTTTATTTGGTAATCTCTATAAATAAATAGCATATTAACACAAAGGGCGATTGTTATACGATGGTACAATCTGAGAAAAACTAAAAACTTATTATTGTAAGTTATGTCAATCTGAATAAATCAGATATTATTATCGCGGTATATGTTGCAAAAACATAGACGGAAACTACTACTATAGTAATCCAAATAAATCTCTAAGATGTTTAAGATTTAAGATATACCAAGCGGACACCAATGTCGGTGTGCTAGAAGTCATTGCCTAAAGTCTTCAACCATATCTAGTAGAAACAGGATTTCAATGGATACTATCTGAAATAAAGTTATTGTGTTGGAATAGATTATTAGATTTTAAATTTACTGAAAGAAATAATTTTTGATATTTTCTCGTTTTAATTAAATATTCCTTCTTAACATAGTACCATATAATCAGTTTTGAACATATAACATTGTAACTATTTTGCTAAATAGTTTTGTGGTAAATTCCTAATCAATAACATACATTACTGAAAACCAAGACAAATTGTACTGATAATGAAGGCATTTGCGATCAAGTTAATTTTCTTTGCAAGTTTGACTTTGCTTCTCACAAATTTTGCAAAAGCATTTGCTTGCAGTATGGGAGGAGAATGTGAAATTCATAATCAAATTATGTGTTGCCACGCCTGCTCTTGGAACGCTAATAAAGGAGGACATTATTGTACATAAACTCACATCAAAATACACGTGTATATTTTAATGAATAGATTTTTATTATGAAGTTTTCAATTACTGTCAAAGATAGTGAGAAATAGTGAACAAAATATATATCTATAAGTAAAAACTTGGTAAAGATATTTTTTGCTGTTGAAAATGAAATTAATAAATAGGTAATGTTTACAAAATTTTTAAATTAAAAAAAGAAACCTACACAAATTTAGAGTTTTTCATTAAAAATATTTAATAAATTAAATCATCAGTTTTAGTCAATAATTTATATTCAGTACATTCTATTGTAAATTTTCTAAAAAAATTAACTCTATTCTATTTTTTTTTACAAAGAAGTACAAATATTAATAGCATGCCATTTTGAAAAATAAAGATTTTTATAATTTAGTGAATAAATGCTTTTCGTTATTGACAACAGTATTTTTCACAATAAAAAAATAATACCGTTAATTTTGCGTTAATATTTTCAAATCTTAAAAAATGATTATACGCCAATATTTTAAGATTACTTTAAAATTATCAAAAATAATAAAATCAAAGTTTTTACAAGATCTAGTATGCCTTCGCCTCAACCATCGCCTGTAGACATATTAATATCATTAAGATTGAATTATTGCAGAAATATTGCAATCATTTTTAAAAAGTTGTTCAAAGCAAAATTCCTGATTTTCATTAACAAATATCTTATGCATACAGGCTCAAGTTACTTCAGATTTGGAGATATTCACATATTTACTTCGTGTGAATTACATTGTAGGAAATTCATAATTTAGCAGCTTGTAACAAGCGAATTAGGCCTGTAGATTGATGTATCAAGAAAATCCTTGAATCTATTTTAGATGTATACTTAAGCCGTCATAACAACCATCAATGAAGTCAACCAAATTAAGTGCATTTGTTGACACTTGACATCAATGAGAAGTTTAAGTTTACATTTATAAAGTCATATTTAAGTCATAATTCGCCTCTAGGGCGAATACTAAGACGTCATTCAGTCTCCAATATAATCAAGTCTAATGAATTTTTATGAAAATCGAAAATTATGCATAGCTACATATATCCAAAATACAATAAGCGAACACTTAAATTTGAATGCAAACTTTCAAAATTCTAATTTCAATTTTCAACACACTAAATGTTAGCTTCTACTTTTTTAGTTGAATAATATTTACCTCTGCCAAGGAGGTTATGTTTTTGGTTGCGGTGGTTTGTTTGTCTGTTTGTCTTTTAGCAACATTATGGAAAAAGTAATAGATGGATTGACCTCAAATTTTCACCAGAGGTGCGTCTCCGCCCAAGGAGGAATTCATTAAATTTTGGGGCTGATCCGGGGGACACAAGCTGCGTGGCGGAGGTATGCGTTCTCCGAGTGATGTTCTAGTTCCAATTGTGCTCAGTATTGAACACAACTTGTTCAGTTCTAAGTAACATGCCAGCCTACTTGAAATCACAGAAGTTAGCAATGTCCAAGTTGTTGGCAGACATGTTATTGGCCTGAAGTTGCTTGCCTCACTACCTTTCTTTGGGTCCTTCTGTATCAGAAATGTCCTTCCCACTACCATCCACTGTGGGCACCCACTCACCACACACTCCTCCAATGCTACTGCTAGTCTCTCATGAACACTTGTGAACTTCTTCAGCCAATACCCTTGTACCTCATCTCTGCCTGGCGCCTTCCAGTTTTTCATCTTCTTTAGAGCCTCCTTCAGTTTTGCAGTTATGATTACTTCTTCTTGTCTGAACTCCTTCTGCATCTGCCCACTCTCTATCTCTGGTCCTGCACTTCGCCATATATTCTCCCAGAATCTTACTGCATCTTCCCCTGCTTTAGCTGTAGCCTTTCCTCCTGCATCTAGTTCTTTGTAGAATCTTCCTTCTTGGGTCTCAAACTTCATATTGTCTCTTGCCTGCTTTGCCCTTGCCCTATACTTTCTCAGTTTCTCAGCTTCTGCAACTAATCTCTGCTTAAGCTCTTCTCTTGCAGTTTCTATAGTCTTCCCCTTACCTACCCTGCACCTGTCCTGCACTGCCTTGCTTGTCCTGATCTTCCCTATTTGCTGCCTAATTTTTGCCACTTTATTCTCAATTCTTCTTTCCCATGCTGGCTTTCTGTCTCCCTTATCTTCTTGTCGCCTTTTCTTCTTCATTTCCATGCCTACATTCTTCAGCACCTCACATGCACCTGCATATACTAAGCTATTTACTTCTGTAACACTCCTTACAACTATCCTCTCCAACACTTTATTGACTTTTGCCGTCTCTACTGCTAGCTTACTTCTCTTAACTCCTCTTGGAACTGGCAACCTAGTTCTCTCACCTATTTCTTCCTTCATCTTTTCCTTGATTGCTGCTTCAGTTTCTGCATCTACTGGTTCTGCTGCTTCTGCCACTTCTGTCTCAACATCTATCACTTCATCTTCCCTTTACTTAGTCTGTTCAACTCTCATCCAACTGAAACTTTCGCACTTGTCCTTGTCTGCCAATTCAATATCATCAATGTATTTATAAAGGGGTGATATTTCAGATGAAAAAACCAAGAAAAAATTCTCTGGACTACATTGTTCTGGCATTACTTGTAATAACATTAGGTGTGTGAAGCTGAGGTAATTTTTTGAAATCTGATAAAATGACATTTGTGATGGAACTATTACACAAAGCATTTAAGTTTATAAATATTCAATAAAATAAATTAGATAGAACTTTTATATAAATGTTGAGAAGTAGGCGAGAATTGCGCAATTCCAAAAATTCTACAATTGCGATGAAACACTACGAACACAGTTAAATTATGCATGTCACGTTCAATAAATTTAGACAATTAAACGTAGAAATTTCATTAAAGGCAGCCAAACAGATTCACTTTATATAAATTTCAATTCATGAGCATAGAAACCATAAGAATTAAAGTATCATTGACAAATATTTGATAGCATCGTCTAGACGTGGTACGGAACAGTTTAGTTCCGCCTTTTAGCCAATACGGACCATTTGCTTATCAGAAGAGGGTATGAATTTTTTTCGTAAATTGGGCTAAAATTTACACGTGTTCTCGTCGGTGTCACCGAAACGAACAATTTCGAAAAAATTCAAATTGAGACAGTTTCTGTGAAATTTTTGAGTTAATGAAAACGAAAGAATCAGGGTTAGCGCTAGGATTATGGCTTCTTGCTTTCGAAATGTTTTGATGATACTAATTAGAATGATTTGTAGTATTATAATGCCTAATTTAATAATTTCTTAACTAAAAAAATAAATCATTTCGGAGAAATCTGATTGGTTTACATCAAAAGTAGAAAACTAGTCACAAAAATTCAACATGAATGAGTTGTTTTGTATTTCACTGTAGACTCCATGGTATTCTTGAGAAGCAAATCAATAAATTACGGGGCTACTAAAACAGAGCCGGTGTCAACGCTCATTTTGGCGAATCATTCGATTCCGGTTATAAGCCCAAATATCTGGACGTCAATCAAATACACAGAATCAATATCTAAAAAATAATACTGCGATAAAATATACCAGTCCTCTTACGAAATCTGTTTCTAGATATATATTGCAAAATTTCTAAAAGACCGCGTGACGAAAAAATGAAGAAAAGTATGTTATAAACATCGTCAAACCTGCATTGACGACAATAGACAATTGGAATATCCAATATTTTCATTTAATGATGAGTAGTGACTTTAAAATAAGTTTCAACTATTTCAGTTTTTGCAATGTTTTCCAAAAATCACCAAATTTGACATCCGAACGTGAATTTAGCACACCATTACACCACTCTATGTACACTGTTTTAATTGGAATCTACCAAAAATAACTTGAAATGCATGACAATATATATAATTAAAAAATGTTACCTCCTGTAAAAAATACAAAAACCAGTGACTGATAGTAAATTTAAAGAATGTCTTAAAAGAATTCAGGTGCTTTCACCCCGACTATGAAGTGTAGTTTTACAACAATTCAATATTTGCCTACACTCTATAAAAAATTGAACTGTTGGTCGAATAGTTTAACACGATTTTAGAAGTGTAAGGAAAGCTTGCGATATAGCGCTTGTATTTTAAACACATGCTTTGGGATAGTAGAATTCACACAGAAAGTCTAGTTTTAGATTTTTTCTGTATTTACACAGAAAGATTCGAAATCGCGCTTGTAATTCAAACACATGTTTTAAGATAGTAGCACTCACACAGACGGAGTGCGCTTGCTATATTTTTTAACACATGTTTCAAGATCGTTGCATTCCCATAGAAAGTGAGCTAGCGAGTGCGATAGATTTCAAGCAATGAATTAATACGAGAGTGTTCACAAAGGCGCTAGCGTGAAGATGTTATAAACTAAAAAAAAGATATTTCTCAGGGAACATAAAGTTAATTAGAGTCAAACGCGTAATTACATACTATTTATTTGGATACTAAGTAAGACAACCAGAAATTAAAATAATTCTCTACAATGGGCTTTCATACGGCTTGCGATTCGTTTATTAAATACTTATGCGGAATTACTAAACGGGACACATTTACATATCATTCATATTATTCAATATATTTACATTGTATTTAGACTTTATTTACTACCCTAGCATTATTTTCTCAAAAATGCTCTCTATAATTGCGAAAATTTCTCAAGGAATCATCAGTATAGAGTTTCTTTTATCAATAAGTAAAAAAATAAATTATCGTTGAATTTTCTTTATGTGTACTACAGGTGCACTGTATAAATTTTTAAATTAAATCTTTGATCGGAATTAATGAAATTACTTTATAATGGAAAAGCCATGTTAATTAATCATCCATTGTTATAGATATTACCTCCGCCAAGGAGGTTATGTTTTTGGTAGCGTTGGTTTGTTTGTCTGTCAGCAACTTTACGGAAAAAGTAATAGATGAATTGACCTCAAATTTTCACCAGAGGTGTGTCTCCGCCCAAGGAGGAATCCATTAAATTTTGGTGCTCATTCGGGGGACACAAGCGCTCTCCGAGGGCTTTTCTAGTTGTATATGTAATCCTAATGCACTCAGTGAGGTCTCTAATGCAATTAAATTGAATAGATACAATACAATACAATCTTTAGAATGGACTCATTTTTTTCAAAATTTTCAAAAAACAGTTTTCCTTCCAAATGTGACTAATTGCAAACCACAATTATTAACCATTTTGCATGGCATTAAAATTAGTCTTTTGACTACAGTAAACAAATGTATTGCCAAATCAAAAACAGTAGCACCCGCAAGAGAGAGTCGGGATGCATATACATATACATGTAATCAAATTTAACCCAACGACCCAATATTAATCAATTTTAAATGAATTTACGATATTCGTTTTTTGATAAAGCTTCAGGGATATTAAATTTCATATTTTTAAGCCAATTTACAAGTAGATAAATATTTTAAATATTTTTTGAAAAGTTTTTGGTACAAATTTATGTCCAATTTAAGGATCTGAAAGCCGAAAATATTGAACATGTTTAAAATCAAAATTACAATCTTTTACAAGCTCGCCCTCGAGCGCTTTCTGTGCGAACACAACTATCTTTAAACATGTGTTAGAAAATATCACTAGGCTTTAATTGTAATTGCGATAAAGCTTTCAGTGTGAGTGCTTTCTCACTAACAACTATTTAAATCTCTAGCAAGCCCAAGCTCGCACAATCCCGCTGTGCGAACACCCTGACTTTAATAAGCTGCTAGAAAATATCGCCAGCACAAGCGCGCTGTCTGATCACTCTTGCTTTGGTACATTGCTAGAAAATATCGCACGATCTGTGTGAACACCCAAGATTTAAAGCTAGCGCAAGCTCGCTTTCAGTGTGAATACCAAAACCTGACTCTAGTAAGCACAATGTTTCTGTGTGAGCGCACCCTAGCGATACAAAATGTCCTATCAATATTTATTGAAAATAATTTGTGTAACTTTCAATTTTAAAAAAATAAACTGAAATGGTTGTGTTCACCTTTTTCTCACACGAATAAAAAACTGCGACACAGTTGTTAGGACCATATGTTTAAGAAACGGTTAAGAAATTATCGATTGCTTTAAAACATACGTGCCTCAAAGACAATCGCATTTTTTCAAGAAATCAAACAAGGTTTGCTATCATTAAAAAACATTTTATCGCAATAGATTTGCTAAGATTTCAAACATCAAGAGAGGTCAGTCATTAAATGAAAATTCTGTATTGCATATCGATTTTCATCTTTGGTACATTTTACGAAATATGGGTGAGTCCATGCTGAACATTTTCAAGGATTTCAGTCGATTGTAAGTGTGGTTCTAAGTGTATAAAAAGTGTAGAAATTCGACTTTCGGTTTGGCTTGCTAAAAATAATACCTTTTCAATATAAAAATAGCAAGAACAATGCCGTAAGTTGGCGAGGCGTTCTGCAAGTCACCAGTGGCTGTTGTCAACTGTCAACATCCAGGTAAATTTCGTATGACTCTCGGAGGAATCTTTCACACTACGCACTAAACCAAAGTCCACCAAGAGATATTGGGGTGTGGAGCACATCCATAAACAAGGTCCTATTGGAGTCGGGATTTGAAAGAGAATTCTCGCAGGCATAATGCTGACATGTGATATCGACTTAATAAATGTCGAAATAATGAGGTCATTTCAAACCAAACACTGTCAAAACTTTTTCCAACATGCAAACATACAATTCATTAGCAGGGCTGTTCAGTAAAGAATTTTTCAAAAATGTCGCATAGAAAATAGGGGGCAAGAGATGTTACATTATGAAAGACAGAGTGATTTGAGAAAGAAATACGTTCACTCTTTTCTCAAAGAACAAGACGACTTTTTAAGCATAATATTCATGGAAATGAAGTTGATAGAGAACATGGCTGTGGATATACTAAAAAATTGACATTTCAGTTAAATGATAATTGACTCAATATTAGATTTTCTCTTATTAATTGCTTGTCTTTGAAAAAAACGATAATCGCACGGCACCGAGATAAATGAAAGAGGACTATTTTTTTAATTGCAAGGGTACTTAGTGACCTATCTAACGATCAAATTACCTCTGTCCACAATTTCAAACAAGCATGTTAAGAAATTTGGAAATTGATATGGAGGCATCTAAAGGTATGTTCACACTATCGATTTTTATCATCTGTCAAGAAATCGGTGAAAAAGGTAATAGTATTAAAACTGCTTTTTATCAAGTTGATAGTGGGAAACTCCAATCGGATAGCTACATGAAATAAATTGCTTCGTTCAAGTAGAGAACATACCCCCAAAACTGATATTGATGTTAAGATATTTTAACTTCAAATTATAATAATAGTTGTGAAATCGTTCCCAATGTCGTTTTTATCAGATGATAATAGTTATCCGTAAAAAAATCGGAATTTCACCCGCTTTTTCTGACACAAAATCGGATTGTAAAAATCGCCAAAGTAAATAACAATAATTGCATTTTTTGCTTTTCTCTATGTTTCAATTCCAGGGTCTATTGCCGCAAATATTGTTTCCAGATGAACTTCTTTTCTTATTATTTAATTATTTATATATCCATATGGTCAAAAATAAAATTTAAATTTTAAACTTTTTAGCATTAAATTATCTAAGGCATCCATTTCGTGAAAAATTTCGCCAATTGCTGACATATTCGTGAAAGCAAACAATCTCGGAATTTTTTCAAAATTTTAACCAATATTTGATGTTAATCGCTCACTCCTATCAAAAGTTATAGATGTGGAGCACTATGCATTGGGCTTGTGGTTTCTAAAAACCTAAAGAAAATCCCGAGTTAGTACGGCGTGCATTCGTACCTGAATTTCATGAAAATCTGATTTATGCAAAAACGTTCAATTCTTCAAATGCCTAATTTTCAGATAACGCGGCCTAAAAACCAAGACAGTAACAACTAACCACAAATATTTGTTTTTTGTAAATATATCACCCGAACCCGGTTTAGATGCATCATGCGTTAGAGTTCGTGCAGCCATAGGGTTCAAAATTTTCTCGTAGAAACCATTTCAATTTTAAAAATTACAGGTTTTCATGAACATAGTTTTGTAAATAGCTAGTAATTATTCATAATAAAAAATGGTTTGTTACGCCATTCTGAGAATTCATTAGTTTATAATTATTTTAACCTTTTCTAAAGCGAGATAAAAAAATACATCAAATTGAATTAAATATTAAACTCTAGGAGTATTTATTCTAGAAAAGTATAGTAGTCACATGATGTATTTGCCATATGCAACTTTTTTTCAATTCATTTGTTCAATATTCTTATTTGTATTAACGCCATAAGTTCAGTAAAGAGGATCCTGATTTTTTGTAAGCATTTCTATCGATTTTCTGTTAATGCAAATCGATTTTAAGTATAAACCCTTTCGGGACGAGCCGGCGAGCCATAACTGGGAATAAGAGCAGATGAATTAAATTTTGCATTTTATATTGGTTTCATTTTTGAAAGCCCGAATGAATTTGTTCTGGCATCAAATGTACGATAATTTATCAAAGCAACGCACTTTGACGGCAGTCGTATATATTTCCAGTGACGAACTGAGGTATTCAAAGCAATATACTCAGAACTGAAGAGATCAGTCCTGCGTCACTCTC
>CABFPE010000577.1:239571-250541 GCA_900660155.1 Hofstenia miamia
AACTGAAGAGATCAGTCCTGCGTCACTCTCGAGAAATTATGACGATTGAGGCGATCAGTACAACGTCCCGAAATGCTCAACTATAAATATTTTCTCAATTATATAAAAAATAAATGCTGAATTAAATTTTAAAATCACACCAAGATTAGCGATGACTGAATAAAAATATTATGAAACGCACCTTGAGTCCTATCTTATTTCTACGCATGCTTGCTAAACTTTTTTCAGGTATTACAAAATTCCCAGTTGCAGGGTCTTTTACGGGTGTGACGTCTACAGGCTCCCACTCAATTGGTGCGTCGACAACATGAAAAATTTTCTGTACAGCTGATGAAATTTCAGGCCCAATACCATCTCCTGGAAACAAGGTCACCCGCCGCAAATGTGAAGAATAATTCCGCTGTAGTTGGATGAGACCACGTCGCATTGATTTCAACTGAAATATGAAGTAACTCAAAAGTGACACATTAAATTGTATATCAATTTCGAAACAATATGATAGCAGTTTTGTAATACAGAATAATAATTACACTGAATTCATATGCTTAGTTGAAATCTGGAGATTTTTGGAAATTCTTTAAACAAACATTTCATTCTAAGTTAAAGTTAGTTCTCTCATATATGCTATATAATTCAATAAAGCCAACTTCTACAAATAATTTCATTAAAACTTGCTTCTCATTCACTGAAAAATGAAAAAAAATTATATTTTTCAAATTTCTTAAAAGACTTGTGCACAAGATAAAATCAATCTTTCAGGAAGTAAATCCCTAAGAAATAAGAACCCCTTCAGTAGTAATCAATGCATATTTGAAAACTATGACATTTTTCTGGTGACAAGCAAATCACTTACCGTTCTATACAGAATATAAAAAATTGAAAAAACGTGTCCTGTAGAATTCCAACGTCAACATAAAATCAAGGATTTCTGTTGACGTCTGGAATATTTATTATTATATGGTAGGTCCATAACTTTAATATCAAATGAAGGACACTATAGTTAAAGTCAAGGTTGTCATTGTATATCCAAAGAAATATTTTCCGTGCTTGCAAACGCCTATGTTTGTATAAGAAATCATAAATTGAAAATTGAGTCTAGAATTGAAATAGTGCACTTGAGAAAAAGCTTCTAAAATTGTGTTATTGAAAACGCACTAATAACCGTGCCCTAACGACAACAATGTCAAATATAGCACATTTGAAATGAAACTGAAAATTACTTTGAAAAACTATTGGAGGAAAATTATATTCAAATCAAGGGAAAATGAGTTCAAGTATCTATGCTGTAAATAGTAACAATACAAGACAATTTACAATGCGTAGACATTTGCAACCGTTAAAATTTTCAATTTTATTAGACCTAGAAACACTCAAAAACAAGTATTTACATCAAACGATGGTTAAGAGAGTATCAGATAGTATTATTTAGAACCTGGTTATAAAATACCTCCTCTCGTTATTAAATAGTTTCGTTATAGGTGCGCATTTTATCAAATGCCCTCAGAGTTTACGTTAGATCATATATGGGGTTCACCAAGTTGGACCCTAAATCTGAAAAAATGGACTTAAAAATTAAGAATTAACTGCAAAGAAACTAAAAATTGAAAACAAGTGAAATTAAAGCATTTTAGGCATAAGATATATTAAACTCAAAGATTGGATTACAAACCGCGTAGAAAAGGTTTACTAAACAAAAATTTTACAAAATACTGTTAAAATTACTGCAACTGAGAGAAAGGAACACGCGCCTTTTGATGAAACTGCGTTGAAGGCAAGTGCTCCTTTTCCAAATCATCAAAGTAAGGATGATTTAAAGCAGATTTGGCAGAAATGCGTCTTGCGGGATTATATGTCAGTAACTGTTTTACTAAATTAACACCTAAATCATTGCATTTGATTTCCTTAGCGAGATTTTGAGGATTCCACGAAGGGAAAGTTGATTTGTAATCTTTTAACTCACTAACACCCGGCCACATTTCTTCAGTCGGTGTCCCCAGCACACGGAATATTCTATATAATTGATCGATTTCAGAATCACCGTGAAATATGGGCTTTTTATTGCACATCTCAGCAAATATCGCACCAATTGACCAAACGTCAATAGGAGTGGAATAACGCTTACTGCCTAATAGCACTTCTGGAGCTCGGTACCATAAAGTAACAACCTCATGGGTATACACGCGAACTGGAATTCCAAAAGGTCGAGCTAAGCCGAAATCGGCAATTTTAATGATTCCGTTTTTGTCAATCAACAAATTCTGCGGTTTCAAATCACGATGAACAATTCTACGCATGTGACAAAAACAAAGTCCATCAAGAATTTGATAGGTATAGCTCTTTACTAACTTTGGATCCATTAGTTCACCTGACTTGATACTTGTATCCATGTATTTTTTTAAGTCCATTTGAAGAAATTCAAATACTAGATAAAGTTTAAATTCATCCATAATAACACACTGCAAGTTTACAATTCCAGGATGTACACTAAGCTCCTTAAGTACAGATATTTCTCTGATAGCCGTTGATGGAACGCCTTCGTTTTCACCTTCCAGACGGATTTTCTTTAGAGCAACTACCTGACCAGTTTTAAGATGTTTTGCTTTGTACACAACGCCATATGTACCTTCTCCTAACTTTTCTAGCTTAAGATAGTCTTCTAGCTCCGGCTGCTTGTTTTCCAATCCCATCTAAACTAAAATTTGCATACGTTATTTCAAAAAACGAGGAATAAAATATAAGAGTAAACAATAATCGAAACTTAAAATGAATAAACGTGCGAACCTGCATAGCAAAATTCGGAAAAATAATCTGAGTGATTAGACAATCTAAATATATGAAAGCGTTGTGGGGCAGAATCAAGAATTAGTCAAATAAGTCAATCAAAAATTATTTTGCTTTATGAGGAATTGAAAGCAAACAACATAGTAAATTTGAAATGGATACGTCATTACCAGTTAATTCCATTACTAATACAAATGCTAAATAACTTGAAAATTCGAGATTTGTATTCCATATATACTTTTGTTTGTGACAAGATGGCAAATTTCAGAATATGAAAATCGAGTGATCTGAGATAACTAGTTATAATCCAGACTACAAAAAAGTGAAAACTTAAACATAGCCTGCTATTGACAGAATTAAATTCTGACTTTCTAAATCTACGCGCAGATATATATCACAATACCAATCATTTAAACTTCATTATATTATTTTGATAATATCTGATTTTACATGTGCAAACACGATTTCACAGCCTCCTTCAGCTGAAGACTACCAATAAAAGGGATTTTCTGTTGCTTGGTAGCAATAGACACTTTCATCAATAAATATCAAATTGGTCCAATTTTTACATAAACTTCGATAAATTCTTTTGTACAATGCAAATGGATTTTTCACCTGAATATCTGTTAGACATGGCTTCTTACCAGCTACGTTACCCACCAGCCCATATTTAAAAAGAATACACTATACTGTCCTAATTAAAAATATTCTCAATATTCGTCCATTCCTGCTGGAGTTGGGGGTGTCAATTTTGGTTTGACCTTTGATTCTTTCATCACAAATGGTAGATTCATTTGTTTGACCAATCAGTCTTTTCGTTTTACTGTGGAAATTCCTCTTTCCAAATCTTTAAAATTCTTGAAATTGTAATGGGATTCCTCCATACGATTCTGATATTTCTCGCATGCTCTTTCGTTCTTCATTGTTCTCGATAACGACTTCTTTTACAGGGTCAAGGATGCATGCTTTCGAGATGCGGTATAAGCTTTTTATTATAATGAGGTAAATTAATTCAGGCGATAATCTTAATTAAAATAATTGGTGTTAGCAAGACTTTTATATGAGTGGGAAAGGAGGTGAAACTGAAAAAAATTATCGCTGCGGGAGCGCTAAATTAACACGAACAGAACGGAAGATAAATCAAGGGACGTTGATAAATTGCGATTCATAGTATGTACATAACATTAAAGTATGTAGCAATGATGTTATAAGACATTTGTCCGACATGGTACATTGTAGAAAATATTAAAGTATTAATTAAATGAAGGAATAGAAAGCAAACCACAACATAATTAACCGAATTTTTGGCCTTACACTCATTTTGGAGGGTGGGCTTATCGGCCTATAACCTTCCTTGGATGAGGAAATTTCGAAAAAAATTGGCAAAAAAATAATGAATTACTTCTTAAAATTGAATGGAGAAAATAACGAAATATTTACTATCTATAAACCACACATGACCACACCCAATATGCACGTTGACGCTGAAAGGAAACGAATAATACATTTCAAAGAAACTTGTCGCTTGTCACATATTGCTTATTCGGCAATATGAAAAAATCCTCTTGACAATGGGCCTATTATGTGGCGTTCAGCTTATTAACCGAGCTGAATTTGAAAATTTTCAAATTTTAAGGTTAAAATATATTTATTTTAAATTGACAAAAAATTGATTTTTTACTATATTTTCAAGTGGATTTTTAACCGGGTTCGAAAAGCTATTGAATCAAAATTGTGTCTTTCTCTTGATTTGTGCTCTTGCAAGTCCATATTGTAAGTCAAAATGTATATAAATGTTCTCAAACAATTCAGGAAGATCACCCTATAAAAAATATCCACAATATCCCGCAATAGAATAATTCAAAAATGTTAAGATTTGTTTGATAATACGAATCTGTTTCTTCGTTAACCCATGAAGTAATATTATTCAATCTAAAATCATAAACCCAGGAAGATATTTCAATGAGTATCTCTACAAACAATTATCATGAAGAGTAGACATCTTGCGATATCTATTTCCAATAAACGATTTGAAGAGTGGGAGTGCCTCGAAAATTTTGTAAAATACCAATTTTAATTATTGAAATAAAGCGCGCAGTTTTCGAAGCTGTACACAGCAGGGGAAATTTATATACAGGGTGTAACAAATGTAACCAGACGCTTCCAAAATGAAAGCAAAAAACTGTAGTTCAGCAAGATAAAGCTCAGCCCCATTATTCGCTTTTTGTGCGAGAGTGGCTGGACAACTGCTTTCCCAACATGTAGATGGGTCGCAGAGCCCCATCGATTGGACTGCACGGTCTCCGGACCTGACTGTCCCCGACTTTTTTCTGTGAAACTTACTAAAGAACAAAGTTTATGGCAGAAACCCACGCACTATGGACGATCTGAAGAATGCTATTCGAAGAAATTCATGCCATACCAATAGATTTGGTGAACAAGGTGTGCCGGTCTGTTCTTGACCCAATTAACAAATGTATTGAACATGATGGTCATAATTTTAAACATTTGCCATGAACACTTTCTTCTTTTATGATTAATCGTTTTGGACATTATAACCTCAGTAAGTTGTTTTAGATTCACTACATTGTATATTCTACTATAAATTATTCGTTTTTTAATTTTATGAATAGTTAGATATCTCGTAAAATGAAGCGTCTGGTTACTTTTGTTACACCCTGTATATAAATTTGTAATTTATGCAGAATTTATATTCTTCATTTATAATCATTTTCATATATATATATATGAACAATATTGGTCGATTGTGCCTACTAACAATTATTCGTTTTTTAATTTTATGAATAGTTAGATATCTCGTAAAATGAAGCGTCTGGTTACTTTTGTTACACCCTGTATATACCGGTATATATATAATTTATTATACATATATATATACATATATATGTATATGTATAATAAAATATATATATATATATAATTTATTTATATGGCCATCAATGTTCAAGGACAATTCAAGAGACTCAAATGTCCCGGGATGCATGACACTTTCAAAAGAGTTTTCAGAACTGAACATCGTAATGTTTCTAATGATAATCATGTGATAGTGACCTAAGATCATGGCTGCCGTAAAGAGGTGCCGCTTGGGAACGTATATGATCACTTACGTGTCTCCTTCAAAATGATATCATTCTGAGAATAATGAGGAAATACAATACTATTCTTCAACCCTATGTTCTTTTCTATGAAGGAAACTTCTCTCTTCTAAAATTTCTAGAGAAATACGATAACTCTTATATTTTGCTTAATTTTTGTTAAGGGCAGATGCTGACATGATAAATTGGTTGAAAAGAATCTTGTATACTGAAATAATGTAAATAACTGAAAAAATTAACTTTATTAATAATATATAAAATTCATTTTTATTATTCTATTGCCATGAAACTACACAATGTTATTATCAAATGATTTTATGATTAATCTACTCATAAAAATTTTCATTTTTCATCTTTTTCAGATGAAAATGGTGAAATTTTTTCAAACTTTCCACCCTGCCTAGAAGCGTTGTGTCTGCTTCTATAAATTGAGAAGTATTGCTGCCCCAAGTTGTCCTACTAAAAATTTCTGTTCCTAAAATATTGCGATATTCATACGGCTACACAACTGCCAAATATTTTGAATTCTTTACTGTTAGAAAATGCAGAATAATTTTTCAAATTTCATCTAGTTTTACTATTAATAGAAATCTAATAACAAATATGATACTATTACATAGAAAGAAAACATGATAGAAAAATTTAATTAATTTGAGTTTTAAAAGGCTTCTTATAAAGCTGTTTTTATGCCAACAAACCAAATCTAGTATAAAAATATTTTATTGGTATTATTGGAAAAATCAAATTTCACTAACAGCTAAAAATACATAAAGATTTATCTTTCGAAATGCAATCTAAATTTCCAAGTATGTCCAATTTTGATATACTACAAAGTCACTTTGTAGTCTCTAAAATTGAAAAATTTTTAATTCTGCTTTTCTCAACTTACGGGGAATTTCACATAGCTACGACATTTCGTAAGATTGCCCCATAGCCGCCTGCACCTTCCCCCTCATGGGGATCGATTTTCCTTTTACAAAATCGTATTATGAAAAACGCATTTTGTTAAAAAATGTTCTAAGTTGAATGAAGCATGTACCTATAACTTTGTACATTAACTAATACAGCCTATTTGCTGTTAGGTAAAGTGCATTCTTACAATAAGTTTGAAATAATTCGCTTTGACCTAATTATGATGGATTAATGTCATGCATTATTCTTAGGCAGTAAAGATATTTCATTTCATTGTAAAAGTAAATAAGCATTTTGTCATTCACATAAATCGCCATTTTGACCTCATAACTGATTAACGCCTAAAATTTAACAACCGATAAACAAATTTTAATAGCAATGTTTATATATAAAAGCAAAACTTCAATTTAGAATGATAAATTATTTAAATAAAGACGCTGAGTTCTCAGAATTGTAAACATATGTAAACCCTTTTCTTTTGATATTATATTTATTGGGTCTTTGTGACAACATTTTCAACGAAATACGAGTTGTGTAAGGGATAGTACTGTCGTGGTGCTATACAAACTGTTCATCTCTTGAGCACTGTTTTGTTTCGTATATCTAAATATCCAACTTTTAAAGGATGATAAATGTTAATTAATGATTACTCAAGTCGTTTAATGATATTGCATGATGCTTTAAAAAGTGATTTTCCGTTGTGAGATTCATGTATATTTGGTGCAAAAAAAGAAGTTATGCTGAAATATGAGATCTGATTATCCGAAATTAAATGCAATGTAATGAATACTATATATTTATTGAGTTGCTTAGATTGCAGAATGCAAATACAAACATTGTTCCTGACCTGCGAATAATGAGGTATAAAAATTTGCCCGTTTTTACCAGATATTTCAAAATATCATGCCATATTCAACGTAGCAGATATAAATTAGTAGTAAAAATGAGTACGTCTATATGAATCTTGAAACGTATGTGTTAATCTTCAGTCTATGATTGTTTCAATTAGTATAGATTTAACAAGTTTCTAAGTCTCTTTCAATGCCGTTAATTGTCTGTTTCTACCCAAAGATTCGACAGCATAAATTCATTCCTATAGATGCGTATATTACAATAAACAGTCGAAATTCGACAGTTTGCTTTCAATTCTGCTGATTGCATTGTTATTCATAGGCATCCAAATAATGACTTAACCACAATGTTCTTTTTATCTGTAGATTTGTGGCATATATATATCTTTAGAGTGTAGCGATCATTTATTGTTGTGAGGTTCCATTTTGATACCATTTGATCTCCATTACCTAAGTTTTTCCATCTTCAATACCATTCGATTTAAGTATTCAAAAAAAAAATTTTCTCCAGCTTAGGTAGTTTTCCTTTCTAATACGATGTCACAGTTAGTGAAACTTTTATTGTTTTCCATAATATATCCATATCCATAAACAATAGAACAGAGCAAGAATTTTCAGTAACAGTAACGCGGTAATTTCATGGTGAGTTGATTGATGTAAAAGAAACAACTATCTTAACTACATCTTTCCTTTTCCTGATGTGAGTAGGACATTTGGCGTCCTGTCATGGTCGCCATGTAGAATCATTGCCCAGGCTGAGATGTGAAGTAAAAAGTATCTATTTAGTAATATGGTCTTGCAGTTTCTCCAAAGCGCGGTAATGTCTATCTTGTTCTCTTTCTTCTCTAATATACATTGCACTCAAACTAATCTATATTAAGTTCCCACAAGTATAACAATTAACCACTACTGTTTAGGTAGCTCCACGAGACTCCAGTTCGCTGTAATCCAAGTGGGCAACTGCCTGAAGCAGTATCCAGTCATTGAGAGTCCAACCGCTGCTCCGAGACTTCCATATTCCAACAACTCAGCTCATGCTCACAAGGACAATATCTGTTATGTGTGCCCTAACTATTTGTGCTAATAAATGCCAGTCACAATTCGACTTGCAGACTCACATTCAACAATATGTGGTGTTAAGATTATAACATAATATGCTAAGATGCAGAGGCACTAGCTGCTGAATAAATAAAAACTATGTAGTAAATAGAGCAGCTTCCTAGCCTACATATAAGATATTTAAAACTAGCAACAAGGCACTGCACTAGCTGCCACAAGATCAAAAAGATAAAACTATATACAAACTAACTGTAAGCTAAAGCACTTCCTAACCTACAGTTAAAATAGATAAAAGCTAACAATACAATACATATAAATGGTCATTATTTGTCTCATTATAGGTCTCCTACAGTGTACCGAATTTAGATTTAAAATAAGATAAGTAAATATATAATACACCTAGGGTTGGCTGACTAGCCTTATCGTGGATTTATTACTACATGTAAAAACAAATGATCACTAGCCTGCTAAGCATATTGGAAAAATCTCCCTATTCATACGCATAACCTAGATGTGAGTAAAGATCAAGGCATCATTTCATTTCCCCTCACAACAGCCTTTCAATCACTACACACATTGAATGCTTAGCTGCACATTACTATTAGTTAATCAAACCAGTCAACAATAAAGACAATTCCAAGGTGTTTATTCTCCATCAACTAAATGTTTAACTTTGTACATATTTATAGAAATTACTGCAACCATATTTGTTATACAAACAAGTAACTGTCGCTATTTCGTTTACTGCAGTCCACGTAGAATATTTCTGTGTGCTAATTGCTGCTTGTTAAAAATTTACGTGGAGCTAATCGTCCACTCGTGATTTGACAAAATATTAAAGTGGCAAATACAATTTTTTCAAATGACTTGATGCTAATTCTATTAACAATAAAAATAACAAAAATCTGTTTTATGTTTGAATAATTTCGAGATTGGTTACTTNATTATATATATATATATAAAATAAATTAATGCTAAGCTTCTTTATCATTTATGGAAATTTCAATTTAAAGTACTTCCGGTAATTACTGTACCATCGTCAATCAAAAGAAAATTAATTAGGGCTAAAACTATAAATTTACAAATAATTAAATATTAAAATAAACTAAAATAAATGAAGAGTTTGATGACATTTAAATTTGGTTTCTCTCCCTCAATATAAGTTGATTCTGCGATCTTGGTGCACTTGTGTTTCATTAAAATATTAAAGTCAAACGTTGTTGCTATATATATTTTTGAGTGCATATAAATTTCAGACTGTAAGTTTCCATATGGATGTTGTTGAATTCGGAATTCAAATGCCTTTTAGTTTCACCAATGTAGAAGCGGTTGCACTTCTGACAATTAAATTTAATTCGTAATATATATATATATATATATATATATATATATATATAATGCATATAAAAGACACTTAAACCGAATAAATTGTGTAGATTGCTAGCATGTAAAAAAGTTGTTGTAACATTTACTACAGGTTTTATAATAAAAAATTATGCATTAACAAATTAATATTGAATATAGCATAATGCAAAATAGAGTTTAAATATTTTTAACAAAAGCTAAACAAAGTTTAGTTTCAAAGCAACAAAACAATAATTCCACAAATCAAAGAGAAAAGAACATTGTGAAAAACATCTCTTCCATCATAATTTTCTTAAGAATTACTCGTTATATGGGTAAACATAATATTGGAATATAGAGCATAGCGTATAAAAAACTATATCTATAAAAGCTACATATATTGTAGCATCGCCTGGTTTAGTATTATAGTAGTAATAGAACACAAATAACATCTATAGTACGAGGCTCAAAAAATAACTGTGAGTAAGCACCGACTAATAGTTTACGAAAACCATAAGCAGCGTGCATGACTAATTTAGCATAATAATCAGCTGGAGGATAATCGAATTAAGCATCGAGCATGTGAGACAGAAATTACACATTAATCTGAGAGTAGTTTGTCACAAGAACTTTGTAGCCGAAGCAAAACGTCACAGCCATTGAATTTGAGTTTTAACAATAAGCAATGCCAACTAGAATGAGCAACCAATTGTTATGAAAGCAAACTTTTTATTGCGAATGCTTTCAAAAATTTACAATTAAAAATAATTATAAACAGTAACAGGTACCAACTAAAATTGTCAGGAATTTTCGGCCAACTAGTCATGTTTGATTTTTGAATGAAGGGAACGCCGCTACAATATATCTATAAATGCTATATATATATATATATATATATATATATATG
>CABFPE010000577.1:251840-267563 GCA_900660155.1 Hofstenia miamia
TATTGAATGCAACAAAGCAAAGGATGAAGATAAAATACAAATATATTGGAAATTACCATATATTGAGGACAATCAAATTCTCTTAAAATCACGGATAAAGATCATTAATACACGATTAAAATTAACTAAGTTAACATCAATTTTGCAATCAAAGAAAACGCCAGACATTTTTAAGAACAAAGATCCTATCGAAAAAATGCTAGTTTCCTCACTTGTCTATAAATACAATTGTGAAGAATGCAATATTTCTTACATCGGGGAAACTAAGCGCCATTCTATAACTAAGATCAGTGAGCATCTATCAGGTCATTAAATGTCAGAAATATATATGCATCAACATCATGCTAGAAAGAACAATTTTAATATAATAATGAGAACACCCAATACGAAGATTGCAGAAGCTTTAATAATTAAGAACCACTACAAAGATAAATTATTGTATTCTAATGATGATTTTCGAATCGAAACCGGTTAGTATATATATATATATATATATATGAAACATGAAAATGTTAAAATGACAAATTAAAGTAAAAAGAAAACGAATCGAAAAATAACTAATTCAATCAAATCGCAAAAATTCATAAATAAGTATCATGGATTTTTACAAAAACAGTGGCACTGAAATTAAAAACAGAACTTAGAGTATTCATGGTATAATTTTGAAAGAAAACTAAATGAACAATGTGAAAATTTAACATGATTGTTTTCCTTCAAAAAGAACTCATAGGTAACAACTTTTATTATAGCACTAATTGAAGAATTAAAAAACCTCACACATGTCAATCATTGGGTCATATCTTACAAAGTCAAAGTGCTTTTATAGTAGAATTCTACAAAACTGAAATATTTACACAGAAATACAAACTAGTAAATTCAAATTAGCTAACGTTGAACAAGCAAACTAAAACTAAGCAACACATAGCAATTAAAATTCCATTTCCATGGAAAAATGTTCCACTCCCGAATCCGATATCTGGTTATGAGAGGCAACACAGTGCAGTAGCACTACGCGCTTTATGCGTGCGTTGAAAAGGAAATATGTGAATGACCAAAGAAAACCAGGTTCATCGGCAAATGGATTTGCATCCATATCGGGATTATATGAATAGACTTCACAATCTTCTAGTGATATTTCTTTATCAATAGTTTGCCAAAAAAAATGTTTCAGTCCAAGATTTAATTCTCCCCGCAGAAAAACTTTGTCGATAGCATCCTGTACATACCTGAGTGAATTCTCCCTGCTGAACTCTGATGTTGAAGCCTCACTGAATCGGTAATCATTAAAAGCAGCATTTAATGTGGAGATTAAATAAAAAAATGTACGGCGACCACATGTGCCATATATAGGACTCGTATCTTCTCCATTGTAACTGCTGCTATATTTTGAAGGACTTAATGAAGATTGTGAAGGACTCAATATTTGCAAATTATCCTCATTAACTGAATTCATTGCTTTAAAAAGTTTTTTATCACATCCGACCATTTTACATGAGTAGCTTTCCAAGCGACCCGATAAACGGCAGTCAACTGTATCCACATTTAAATAAGAATTTAGTTGCTCAAAAACAGGATTCTCCAAGAGTTTCATTGCCTAAATATAAAGTAAAATTAGCAAAACTTAAAGTGTATTGAAAATAGTTAATTAGAGGTATTTAATTAGCAATATTTCAACACAATTTCCCCTTAGATTTAAAAGACAAACCAGTTTGAGTTAAAAGTTTTATATTTTTGTGAAAGTACAAAATACTGCGGATGAAGCGGAGTTCATTAATATTTTGCAGGATCTGTTAATTTTGTTAATTTGACGTATTGATAATAAACAAATTATTTTTGGAAACTATCTTACATTTAGATAAACATAAAAATAATGCAAATACATAGTTGGAATATACATATAGAAAGGAATGCACGGTTTGTGAAAGCTAGAAAACGAATGTTTTAAGAGTTGTAAAAGTGCACGGCAGAAATTTTCAGCATAATTATTACTGTTCAAAAATGGATAAAAATATATAATTTGACAAATATGAGCTAAAAAAATATTTGATGAGCTGCACTAGATTTAAAATTCCCGGCCAATCACTAAACCAAATATGTGTCAACAAAAATCAACCATTCATTGATTAATCAATTTTCAATTACCTAAAAACGCATTCATAACTGTTGAAATAGAATATTTCAAGGGAATTGCTTCGATTGAACCCTAAAGCTATCACGCATACTCAATTTGTAATATATATTTTTTACCTAGAATATCATTACGGATCATTCCGAGTAAGTTTACCCTTGAAGCTAATTACATAACTTACGAATTTTTAAATGGTAATTTGCATTTATGTGGAAAGTATCTGTTGTAGCTCTCTGAGCCGGTTAATAAACCCAATTTATAGTAAGCCAAAATTATCAAGCGGATACTGCTGTAATGCATTACAAATAATCGATACTAATAAATATTAACAAAATTAGATTTACAATCTCAGCTACACTGACGTGATTGAAAATAACGATGCAATGTAGGAAATTTACGATTTTTTGGCATCAAATTTTCGAAAAATAGCGTTTTAAACTTTACCAATGACATGTTATACATTAAAGATCAAGTCGACAGCCAGAATGCGTATAAATTCGAGAAACAATACAAATATAATATTGAAACTGTTACACAAGTTACGTTCTATTAAATAACTGACATTTTTTACTATTTAAATTACGGCTAAGGGAATAACTCTAACTTCACCACATAAACACTATTAGGGTGAATTTTCTTAAAAAATACTCAAATTCGTAGACCATACTAACTACTTATAAAATGATTAGCAATTTGCTACTGATGCCAAATAATTATCGCACTCAAGTTATTTAATTATAAATTATTATTCCAGAGGGTTTAGAGAACATCGGGCAATAGTAACAAAAAATACAATTTAGAGTTTTCAAAATAATCTCTAACACTAACAGAACGAATAGTTGTTATATAAATAACAATGTATAAAATTCGTCAAATCACCATTAAAACAAATAATTTTTTTTCAAGAAATATTAGGATCGAAAGTTTATAGGATTAAGTTAAATATTTGTTCAATTAGGTATTTGTTTAATTATTCTCAATGCTTCAATAAATTGTCTAAGAAGACCAATAAACAAGTTTGGTACTTTAAATACATAGCAAATTTCTCAAAATGAATACCAAATATCTCAAGATGGATACTATTGTTGATGAGTAACAAAATGTCTTTAGCAAGTTAAAAATTAGACATAATTTCATTTTTCAAAATTTCCTAGATGGGTTTGTAAAATAGTGAATTAGTACATAAAAACTAAGGTAAATTTGGTATTTAGAACTATAGCACATTTAATACTGCAATTTGTTTGCATTACAAAACAATTTGCTGCATGTATTCAGCAATTAAATTTGGAAATTGACCCTGTCAATGTTGGGCCAAATGAGGTTAAATTTAGTAAAGGACTTTTCAAAAATTCATTAGAATTTTCAAAATTATTGCTTTGTAGGGGTGATTCCAATTTGATATTTCTATATTACAAAACGAATTCTGATTAGCAGACCTCTTCTGATGAACTTGCAACTCTTTATTTTATTCTCCTCAGTTCTGATCTTTTGACAAATAAGTTCAAAGTAGGCCATGCATCTCTAGCTTTACACTGCTTTAGGAATTTTGCAAGAAAGAATACTTAACAGGGTAAGTTTAGTTAGATACTAGGAAATATATTATAATTGTTATTATGTTAATAATATTTGAATTCATCAGACATATTTTCATTTTGAATATTTCTATCTAATTTTTTTTATCTTAATGTAATACCAATTAGGTAAGCCCTGTTATTATATTACAGCTATTTTTGCAAATAACTATGCTTAATTAGCAATTGTTCTTAGGT
The DNA here is from genome assembly GCA_900660155.1 of Hofstenia miamia. NCBI lineage: Eukaryota > Metazoa > Xenacoelomorpha > Acoela > Hofsteniidae > Hofstenia > Hofstenia miamia. Next base: position 255,738 of record CABFPE010000577.1, read on the forward strand.
AGAATCACTGGGTTAAAACTAGAGAGACCTGCCAGAGGACTTAATGTCAATGCAGAAGGTTGCTGAATTGAACATATACTAGATTAACAGTGATTCTAACCAAACTAACAGGTAAGGAAAAATATTGGTGGTTTATCTTTGTAATTATTAACTGTTGAGATCTCCAAAAGAAAGAAACAAACACCCAAGATAGCCAATTCCAGAGTGTCACACCCAAGTCCTAGTGGTGATGAATAACTGCTATGAGTTCCCAAACCATGGATCTGAATTAGGTTACAGATATGGTTATGTATAAGCCTTAAAGCATTGGCTTTCAAATTCAACACAAACACACACCTTATAAATTACACTGTGATTAAATCATGTATGTTGGCTGGCATGAATGCATGGCAATTACATGTTATTTACGTATTGGTTAAGATCTAAGACAACTACTGAGACATTTTATTTGGCTAGATAATAATTTGTGAGGCATGTAGGGAAGCACCTCACAAGCAAGTTTCTAATTATTTACCTCTCGACATCACTTGGGAGATAAAGAAGGGTGGCTTGCAAATTTAATTGCAGGTTTCTAAGTTTATTAGAAGTTTTTTTGTTGTTCCAAAAGTTAATGATACCTTTTCCCCTTCTGTAGTAGCTGTGTAATTAATTCTGCACTTTTTAATTGCTTTCTGAAATTCACTTGATAATCCAAGCTGTTGTAGTGTTTATCTTCATTTACTACTTAGTATGAGTTTTGAGACAACATATTCCACATCAACTTCTATTTGTTTTTAGGTGCTAAAGTCATTTCAATTTCCTCTAATGGGAGAAATTATGTAATGTAGAATCCCAGGGGAGCTCTAACTACTCCAGTGGTACTAGGTAACTCAAGTAACAGGTAGAAGGTTGTAAAGGCTGCCCTTGTAAAGAGTGATCCACACTCCAACAGAAAACAGAACATTGGTAGTTTGCCATTTCAATAAAGACACAGAAAAATAGTTCACCAAGAATTATCCTCCAATAGTGATCAATTCACATGGCATCATGCCAAAGCAGCATCCTTGAATTGATCCAAGCTCACCAAGGTACTAATAGTGTGTCTCTAGTTGTTAATTTCTAGCTCAATTAAAACAGATCTCAATTGTTCTTATTTCCTCAGCCTATGTAAATAAATAATAAATATCACATGTAATTACCATGCATTCATATTCACCAGTGGTATATTACCATCACAGTGTAATTTATTGTAGAATTATGGAGGAGGTCTGGCTACTCAAGAAGTACTGGGAAACTCAAGAGTTAATATCAAAGGTTGCAAAGGCTACCATTGTAGAGAGTGACCCACATTCCAGCAAAAGAAAGAGCATTGGTGGTTCACCAATTCACTTAAGAAAAACAGAAATTATCCATAAAGAATAGGCTTCCAGCAGCAAACAATTCGCATGGCATCATGCCAAAGCCAAATCCATGAAGCCATCATTACTTGCAAGGTGCTAATTGTGTGTCTCAAGTAATAATTTCTAGCTCAAATAAACAATTTATCTCAGGGTTCTATTATCTCAGCTCATGTAAATAAATAATGAAACAAAAGGCACATATTTGCTGTGCATTCATGTTCACCAACAGCATAGTATATTCACAGCGTGTTATTATTATGTGCATGTACAAAATGAAATGATCAAATTAAAAGCTCTTATTCCCTACACTTAATAAACCATAAATTATTAAACTAACATCCATGTAGAAATCTAAAAGGGGTTAGCATGTAAATAAATTAGAGAAGATCAAACAGAATTGGAGTAAGACAAATTATATTGTGTGCTCACTACAAGTTTCTCAAGTATTTATTACAATTTTTATAAATTATTACCTGCTTAATGTTTACAACATGCAAATGAGTTCCCTCACAAAATTAAACAAGCAATTACACATAGGTTTAGATTGAGGGGATAAATAATAAATAGATCAAAATAACTGCACTTGAAAATATACAAATCAATTTAAAAGAAATTGATATAAATTGATAGTAACAAATCACAAATCATGACATTGCTGTGACATAACACTAAGGTTCTGAGTGCCAAAATAATCAAAAGAATAAAATCAAAAAATAGGGGCCCTGAGTGACTCTACATTATTAAGTGAAATTGTAGAATCATGGGCTGGTAGGGTAATTTAACTAGAAAAACTAATTGACTCTGCAGAAGATTTAAGTAGTGTTCACACAAAAGCAGCCCTGATTCCAGAGATCAGAATAGCAAAGAACTTATAGATATAACATTGGTAATTCATCCAAGTAAGTAGTTACTTTAGGTAAAATCCAAGATGACCAATTTGTATGGCTTCCAGCCAAAGCAATGTTTCCAGAATGAAGTAAAGTGCTTAACCTTAGTGACTGGTGCTACGCTATTTGTCTCACTTTTAATTTCTATATCACATTGAAAAATAAAGCAACTCATTTTCATTGTTATCTCTCATCTCACTATTTAATAGTCTGTAATTACCAGACTTTCACACTAGCCAATGGCATAGTATCATCACAGTGTTATATTTTATAAGTGCATGTATGTGTTGAACTTTGAATGAGAGGTTTATTATTATCCTATACCTAACCATATGCATAAACTAAATGGTCCACAATTTGGGCTGAACAGTCTATAAGAACTCCAGGAGCTACATGTTGCCTTGTACTTGAGAACTCACTCCCAAATTATCACCAAACTTAAGCAATTATTTTCATATCAAAAAATAATAAAAAGTAAATACAAAGGTAAAACAGTAGTTGAAGCTAGATAAAATCTATTAACCTTTTTCAACATGTTCTCTCAGCTTTATATAAAAATGAGTTCATTACCTGCCTTTGTTTACACTTGAATTGTTAACATAGTTTAATCATGCTAGACAATTCATTACCCTTGCAAATTCAATTTGAGCAATACAAATCAGCACCATCAAGGGGATAACAAACTAGCAATAGCAAACTAAGATCGAAATTATAAATATGACGTCACACTGACATAGATGCAAAAATTAAAATAATGCTTGATAAATTTCACAAAATTTCCCCAAGTGACTCTACATGCCCCCCCTTGCTCAAATTAATTTTTGGACAATAGCTGGAGAGTAGGCCCAGAGACTATGTTTTGGGTAGCTGTTATCATCTTGATGGCTAGTTTGCCTTCCCATGTTTGGACCTCAGCTCTCTTGTGACCTGCATCAGCTAAGGAATCAGATAAGAATTGGGCAAGTAATGGTTATCTAAAGGTATATATAGTAGAATCAAAGCTGTTATAAAACAGATATAAGTATTCTTGGAAAAACCATGACTAAGAAAACCCATAATATGAATTCACTAGGGTTGTGCTTAATTATATGTATTCACATATCTTCAGTAATAGACCACTGGGGTGTTGGTTTTGGGGAGAGCACCTGGCCACCAAATTTTTCCATGTTCACTCACTTGATGAGATCACATACTTCTGGGGAGAGTTGCACTGCTGAAGATGCTAACAGTTTTTCTTCTTTGTAGAATTGCTCAGGCGTCCTCATCACCTGATCAAATATAGTGATGGGAATGATCCTTCCCTCCTTGTTGACTTGTTGAATGGACTTGGTGAATTGCCCANTGTACCAAAAATGAAAAACCTACTAACATCCAGACCATCAAAAGAAACAACAAAAATAGATAGTTATCACATCAGCATTCTGTCACACTCACCATGTAGAATTGTGGGCTAGTAGAGTAATTTAACTAGAAAAACTAATTGACTCTGCAGAAGGTTTAAGTAGCGTCCATACAAAAGCAGCCCTGATTCCAGAGATTAGAATAGCAAAGAACTTATAGATATAACATTGGTAATTCATCCAAGTAAGTAGTTACTTTAGGTAAAATCCAAGATGACCAATTTGTATGGCTTCCAGCCAAAGCAATGTTTCCAGAATGAAGTAAAGTGCTTAACCTTAGTGACTGGTGCTACGCTATTTGTCTCACTTTTAATTTCTATATCACATTGAAAAATAAAGCAACTCATTTTCATTGTTATCTCTCATCTCACTATTTAATAGTCTGTAATTACCAGACTTTCACACTAGCCAATGGCATAGTATCATCACAGTGTTATATTTTATAAGTGCATGTATGTGTTGAACTTTGAATGAGAGGTTTATTATTATCCTATACCTAACCATATGCATAAACTAAATGGTCCACAATTTGGGCTGAACAGTCTATAAGAACTCCAGGAGCTACATGTTGCCTTGTCCTTGAGAACTCACTCCCAAATTGTTGCTGAACTTAAGCAATATTTTCATATCAAAATATAATTTAAAGTAAATACAAAGGTAAAACAGTAGTTGAAGCTAGATAAAATCTATTAACCTTTTTCAACATGTTCTCTCAGCTTTATATAAAAATGAGTTCATTACCTGCCTTTGTTTACACTTGAATTGTTAACATAGTTTAATCATGCTAGACAATTCATTACCCTTGCAAATTCAATTTGAGCAATACAAATCAGCACCATCAAGGGGATAACAAACTAGCAATAGCAAACTAAGATCGAAATTATAAATATGACGTCACACTGACATAGATGCAAAAATTAAAATAATGCTTGATAAATTTCACAAAATTTCCCCAAGTGACTCTACATGCCCCCCCTTGCTCAAATTAATTTTTGGACAATAGCTGGAGAGTAGGCCCAGAGACTATGTTTTGGGTAGCTGTTATCATCTTGATGGCTAGTTTGCCTTCCCATGTTTGGACCTCAGCTCTCTTGTGACCTGCATCAGCTAAGGAATCAGATAAGAATTGGGCAAGTAATGGTTATCTAAAGGTATATATAGTAGAATCAAAGCTGTTATAAAACAGATATAAGTATTCTTGGAAAAACCATGACTAAGAAAACCCATAATATGAATTCACTAGGGTTGTGCTTAATTATATGTATTCACATATCTTCAGTAATAGACCACTGGGGTGTTGGTTTTGGGGAGAGCACCTGGCCACCAAATTTTTCCATGTTCACTCACTTGATGAGATCACATACTTCTGGGGAGAGTTGCACTGCTGAAGATGCTAACAGTTTTTCTTCTTTGTAGAATTGCTCAGGCGTCCTCATCACCTGATCAAATATAGTGATGGGAATGATCCTTCCCTCCTTGTTGAATGGACTTGGTGAATTGCCCATATCTGCACTCCAGATACTTTATTTGATGTGATCTAAAGAAGGATTTTGTTTTAGCAGGGATGTCATGCCTCTGTATCCTTTCTAAGAATTGATGGGTTGACCCAGGTATTTGTTCTATGAATTGTCTCATGCTCATAGGGGCATTATCCAAATGGAACACAGCAAGCTTTGTTTCAGTTGTAGCTCCCCACATGTATTTTTTCACTATGTCAGAGAAAATATTAATGTCTTACAAACAAATGCCTAAATGGTTGCTGATCAGAATGATGGATATCTTCCCAGTTACACTGGTCGCCCCACCAGTTGGGCATAATATTTTTCAAATTTGTCCTTCAGGCACTTTGTTTTCCCTGGTGAGGAGGGAGGATTACATTTGTAGAGTAGCCAATTCTTTACTTTCCAAGACAATGGACAGACTGCTATTTCATGAGTTGTCTGTTTTGTTAAAGCCAAGTGCTTTTCATTCAGCATGGGAATTTGTAATTGAGGCTCTTTAGTGAGGTAGATAGCAATTATCCAAATGGCGCTATGAGCATAGATGTCTGGCAAGTTCTTTTCCACAAATAGCCACTCCTTGAAGTTTTTATGATGCTGGGTGTTGTGTGAGACTTTGATCTTTCTAAGCACTCTTTTGATAACAATGTGATGGGCTTATGATGTCTAGTTGGGGCCATTTGGACTTGGGGTTGAGATTGGCTTTGATATTGGACCAGATGTTTTTAATCTTGTTGAGGGTCTGTTTGCTCTGTGCAAAGGCAAAGCTGACACGCATGTCTGTGATGGTATATAGGGATGGAGTGTGCAGATCAGTCACTTCTAAGACTTGTGATTGTAGTATGGCATTGATAATTAGTTTCTGGTCAATGGCTAGCTGATGTGAGGGCACCTGTTAGCACAGCAATAGATCAGTGTATAATTGTTTTGTAATGGATAGGTGGTTTGTGATGTAAGGTGAAAGGAGGAGATAGTTGGCTCTAGAGAAGATTGTGAAATTTTCCATTCAGAAGTGTAAATTTTTGATGGCTTCAGGCACATTGTCTTCATACTCCTCTCTAAGTATCATCATGAGGCAGATTCCTTCTACTTTGGCTATTTGGTAAGCTATCTCAATTTGATCCATAATCAAGCCATTGTGGACCTCATGTACTCACAAGAAGTATATTACTAGGAGGCTGCTGAAGTTGATATTAATGCACTTGAAGCTGTCTATTGTCTTGCCACTGTTCAAGAACTGGCACAGAATGTAGATGTTAAAATCTTCATTGAAGGATATGTGCATGGTGCTATGCCAATAGAGGTGGCTGACTCCCTCTAACATTCTCAAGTCATAGCATATGATTGTGTTGACTTTGGGATGCTGATCCACATCTACTACAAAAGGGATTATATCTATTGAGCAGTTCATTTCTTGGCCATTATAAGTTCTACATAGCTGATTTTTGGTCTCTTCAGAGATATTGTCATGTATGATAGTAGTAGCTTTCTGGGTAGCTATGTAAAATGCATGAAAAGTTTCTTCACCAACCTTTGACATCTTTCTTCTGTCTTCAGTTTTCTGTGATCTGATAGTGGAAGTGCCAGCTGATGAGGTTGAGGGGACTATTGAGTCACTTAAGTGGGGGGTGTTTACAATTTGTAATTCACTAAAAGGTTTTTGACAGTTTTTTGTTGGGTGTGTGGCCAGCTCCTCTCACGCATGTGGGGATACATTTCTCTCCACATAGGGGCAAGATGTTGAGGGCGTCATCATGGTGGCTCTCTCCTCTCTGAATTGTGGAGCTACATTTTGCCTGCACAGGATCAGATTCTCCTCAGCACCATCATTGTGTCCTCTCTTTCTATCACATGCCTCAACAAGCAGAGATACATGTCTCCCTCGCCTAGAAGAGACTTCTTAATTGTTTCAGCTACTTTCCATCCTCCTTCTCACTTGATGGTGGGCAAGATGGTGGAGCTGGCAACCCCGTTTTCTGCTCTTTGGATACATTCCTAAATGGAGTTATGAGGTTTAAGTCCCAAATGTTGGTATTGTAAGCATGATTAGCTCTTGCCTTCTCTGGGGGAGCCTACATAACAGAATTATACTTGGTATCAGATAATTCATCCTCAGAAAAACTAGTTAGGTTGTCATATTTTTCATATGTATCAACACCATTTTCAATGAATGTAAATTTGCTATTGTCATCTATTATGACATTTTCTATTTCCTTAATTGCTCTTTTGAGCTGCTGAAAGTGTACTGTTTTACCATTGTTTAATGTGTAAGTGTTATGGTCAAGCACTTTCTCTATAGTGAATGGGCCTTGCCAATCATTAGCAAGTTTGTGGACTTGACTGCTATCTGTAGTTACATGGGGGAGATAAGAGAAAACTTGATCACCACATTTGTGTGGTTCTCCATATATTTTCTTATTGAATGTTTTCTTCTGCCATATGCTGGATTGATTAGTTCTGTGGCAGATGGTTAGGTGGATTTGTTGCATGTCTTGCATTAACTGATTGACATTGAGTTCTGTGCTTTTATCTGTGTAATTTGGGAACATCATAGTTAAAGAGGTGGTTGCCTTGTGGTGGAACATCACTTTGAAGGAGCTTACCCCTGTAGTCACGTGAACTGATGTATTATAAAAGTATTCTACACATTCAATGACACGTCTCCATTCCTTTCCTAGCCCACAATAATGCAACTCTAACTAATTTTATGAGAGTTTTGATTCAATCTTTCTACTAGTCCATTTGCTTGGCAGTGGTAAGCAGTAGTCAATTTGTGAATAATCTCCAGCTCTTTCATTAGGGCATAGAGGAGGTTGCTCTTGAACTGAGGGCCATGATCAGAGACTAGTTTCAACATGGGTCTGTATTTCAACACCCACTCTTTCACAATTTTTTCCGCTACTTTTTCTGCCATTGCGCTGTTTAAGGGGATCATGTGGGCATATTTTGTGAAGTGGTCAACCATTATGAGGAGATATTGGAAACCATTGTCATCTTGTGATAGCTGTTCAAGGTCAACATGTATGAGTTCATTAGGGCTTTCTGCTGCTTGAGACTTGATCTCAGCTCTCTGCTGGGGGAAGTGGCTGGCATTATGCAGGAGGCATTTTTCACATTTATCAATGACATCTGTGACAGAGGCTCTTATGGTGATAGTTACATACCTAGAGTTGAAAGTTTTCTCAGTTTGGAGTATACCTAGATGCCCCCCTTTGTGAACTCAGCAGACTAGATCTCATCTGAAGTACTCAGGAATTGCAAGGCAGTTATTGTTTCAACTTTTGATGTTTAGCAATCCATTTTCATTTGTCTACCAGTTGTAGCAGTTGAATTATTGATTTACCCCTGGAGAGGTGGGAAAGTAGGGATCATTTAGCCTCTTCATGATCTCAGCTTGTATCCAGTCACAATGTTGATGGTACATTATCTCTTCCTCTGAAATTTTTTCTCTTACTAGGATGGCTAGAATAGGTTTCCTATTACAGTCCCCATTGGTTTCCAGTATTAAATCATACTCAGTGTGGGGAATGAAGATAAATGGGACTTTCTCCCCAGCAGGCTTCTTGAGGTCTCTTTCATAGCTGAGTAATGCCATCCAGTAATCAGCATTCAAATGGAGTCAACCTGGGAGGTGCTGCATTGAAAATGAAAAGTTGTTTAAGTATTCAATCCATCAGGCTAAAATGTTGGACTTATCACCACTAAATTTCTTCAACCATGCAAGTGTGCTGTTATTAGTGCATATGATGAATTTATGTCCCAGTATAAAATATCAAAATTTCTTCAAGGACTTGACTAAAGCCAGCATCTCACACTTTGTGGCCCCATAGTTTTTTTCTGATGCTTGTAGCTTTCAGCTGAAATATTGGACAGGGCTCTCAATTCTGTTGATTTCTTGATGTAACACTCTGCTGATCACTACTGCACTGGCGTCACAATCCACAATGAAGTCTCTAGTGTAGTCAGGAGTGTTCAGTGAGTGTATTTTCTTGAGCTCACACTTGATACTTTCCAGAGCTTCTTACTCTCACCAGGTCCATTTGAACTTGACGGACTTCTTGAGTAAGTTAGAGATCATTTTCATCTTTTCTGCCAAGTCTGGGAGGAACATACCATAGTAATTTAAAAAAACTCTGCAGAAGGTTTAAGTAGTGTTCACACAAAAGCAGCCCTGATTCCAGAGATCAGAATAGCAAAGAACTTATAGATATAACATTGGTAATTCATCCAAGTAAGTAGTTACTTTAGGTAAAATCCAAGATGACCAATTTGCATGGCTTCCAGCTGAAGCAATGTTTCCAGGATGAAGTAAAGTGCTTAACCTTAGTGACTGGTGCTACCCTATTTGTCTCACTTTTAATTTCTATCTCACATTGAAAAATAAAGCATCTCATATTCATTGTTATCTCTCATCTCACTATTTAATAGTCTGTAATTACCAGACATTCACACTAGCCAACAGCATAGTATCATCACAGTGTTATATTTTATAAGTGCATGTATGTGTTGAACTTTGAATGAGAGGTTTATTATTATCCTATACCTAACCATATGCATAACATAAATGGTCCACAATTTGGGCTGAATAGTCTAAAAGACCTCCAGGAGCTACATGTTGCCCTGTACTTGAGAAAGCACTCCCAAACTTAAGCAATTATTTTCATATAAAAAAATAATAAAGTAAATATGAAGGTAAAACAGTAGTTGGAGCTAGATAAAATCTATTGACCTTTTTCTACATGTTCTCTCAGTTTTATACAAAAATGAGTTCATTACCTGCCTTTGTTTACACTTGAATTGTTAATGTAGTTTAATCATGCTAGTCATTTCATTTCCCTTGCAAATTCAATTTGAGCAATACAAATCAGCACCATCAATTGGACAACAAACTAGCAATAGCAAACTAAGATCAAAATTATAAATGTGATGTCACACAGAAGTAAACACAAAAATTTAAAATAAATGCTCAATAAGATTTTGCAAAATTTCCCTGAGTGACTCTACATGCCAACCCTTGCTCAAATTAATTTTCAGACAATAACTGCAGAGCAGGCCTAGAGACAATGTTTTGGGTAGCTGTTATCATCTTGACGGCCAGTTCGCCTTCCCATGTTTGGACCTCAGCATATTGTGGCTCTCTTTTCACCTGCATCAGCACCTCTCACTGAGTAACCACTTTGTCTTTTAGCTGGAGGAAGGATTACATTTGTAGAGTAGCCAATTCTTTACTTTTCAAGACAATGGACAGACTGCTATCTCATGAGTCATCTGTTGAGGTAGATAGCAATTATCCAAATGGCACCATGAGCATAGATGTCTGGCAAGTTCTTTTCCGCAAATAGCTGCTCCTTGAAGTTTTTATGATGCTGGGTGTTGTGTGAGACTTTGATCTTTCTAAGCACTCTTTTGATAACAATGTGATGGGCTTATGATGTCTAGTTGGGGCCATTTGGACTTGGGGTTGAGATTGGCTTTGATATTGGACCAGATGTTTTTAATCTTGTTGAGGGTCTGTTTGCTCTGTGCAAAGGCAAAGCTGACACGCATGTCTGTGATGGTATATAGGGATGGAGTGTGCGGATCAGTCACTTCTAAGGTTTGTGATTGTAGTATGGCGTCAATAATTAGTTTCTGGTCAATGGCTAGCTGATGTGAGGGCGCCTGTTGGCACAGCAATAGATCAGTGTATAATAGTTTTGTAATGGATAGGTGGTTCACAACATAAGGTGAAAGGGGGAGATAGTTGGATCTGCAGAAGATTGTTAAATTTTACATTCAGAAGTGTAAATTTTCAATGGCTTAAGGCACATTGTCTTCATACTCCTCTTTTAGTATCATCATGAGGCAGATTCCTTCTACTTTGGCTATTTGGTAAGCTATCTCAATTTGATCCATAATCAAGTCATTGTGGACCTCATGTACTCTCAAGAAATATATCAATGGGAAGCTGCTGAATTTGATATTAATGCACTAGAAGCTGTCTATCATCTTGCCACTGTTCAAGAACTGGCACAGATTGTAGATGTTAAAATCTTCATCAAAGTATATGTGCATGGTGCTATGCCAATAGAGGCGGCTGACTCCCTCTAACATTCTTGAGTTATAGCATATGATTGTTTTGACTTTGGGATGCTGATCCACATCTACTACAAAAGGGATTATATCTATTGAGCTGTTCATTTCTTAGCCATTATAAGTTCTATATAGCTGATTTTTGGTCTCTTCAGAGATATTGTCATGTATGATAGTAGTAGCTTTCTGGGTAGCTATGTAAAATGCATGAAAAGTTTCTTCACCAACCTTTGACATCTTCATTCTTCTGTCTTCAGTTTTCTGAGATCTGATAGTGGAAGTGCCAGCTGATGAGGTCAAGGGGCTATCAAGTCACTTAAGTGGGGGGGGGTGTTTACAATTTGTAATTCATTAAAAGGTAACCATTGTTGACAGTTTTTTGTTGGGTGTGTGGCCAGCTCCTCTCACGCATGTGGAGATACATTTCTCTCCACATAGGGGCGAGATGTTGAGGGCATCATCATGGTGGCTCTCTCCTCTCTGAATTGTGGAGCTATGTTTTGCCCTCACGGGATCAGATTCTCCTCAGTACCATCATTGTGTCCTCTCTTTCTATCACATGCCTCAACAAGTGGGGATACATGTCTCC
>CABFPE010000577.1:269956-293425 GCA_900660155.1 Hofstenia miamia
GAATAAGTAACTGTACAACTCAAATCCATAACAAACTAATAACAGAACAATAACTTCCAATAACTGACAGTAGGGAGCACTTCCACAAACACAAGAGAAAACATGTAGCTTGTAGAAGTAGTAACAAGTAACAAACCCAATTGGTAATAAATCCAACACATAAAGCACTGAGAAAGTAATAAAAATAAGGATTTTAATGAATGGCACCAACCAACTAAGACCTTACTAAGAATTTTGTTGTCAACATCCAGGTGTGGAGAAGTTATGTCACACATTGATTGGTGGACTTGCCATAAAGTACCACAGTGACCAACTATCCCAGCTGATATGTACCAAAATGAAAAACCAACACACATCCAAACAATTGAAAGAAACAACAAATGAATAGACAGTTATCACGTCAGCATCCTGTCATGGTTGCCATGTAGAATCATGGGCTGGTAGGGTAATATAACTAGAAAAACTAATTGACTCTGCAGAAGGTTTAAGTAGTGATCACACAAAAGCAGCCCTGAATCCAGAGATCAGAATAGCAAAGAACTTATAGATATAACATCAGTAATTCATCCAAGTAAGTAGTTACTTTAGTTAAAATCCAAGATGACCAATTTGCATGGCTTCCAGCTGAAGCAATGTTTCCAGGATGAAGTAAAGTGCTTAACCTTAGTGACTGGTGCTACCCTATTTGTCTCACTTTTTTAATTTCTATTTCACCTTCAAAAATACAGCAACTCATTTTCATTGTTATCTCTCATCTCACTATTTAATATTCTGTAATTACCAGACATTCATGCTAGCCAACAGCATAGTATCATCACAGTGTTATATTTTATAAGTGCATGTACATGTTGAACTTTGAACAAGAGGTTTATTATTATCCTATACCTAACCATATGCATAACCTAAATGGTCCACAATTTGCCCTGAATAGTCTAAAAGAACTCCAGGAGCTACATGTTGCCTTGTACTTGAGAACTCACTCCCAAATTGTTGCTGAACTTAAGCAATATTTTCATATCAAAATATAATTTAAAGTAAATACAAAGGTAAAGCAGTNCTGAATAGTCTAAAAGACCTCCAGGAGCTACGTGTTGCCCTGTACTTGAGAAAGCACTCCCAAATTATCACCAAACTTAAGCAATTATTTTCATATCAAAAAATAATAAAAAGTAAATACAAAGGTAAAGCAGTAGTTGAAGCAAGATAAAATCTATTAACCTTTTTCTACACATTCTCTCAGTTTTATACAAAAATGAGTTCATTACCTGCCTTTGTTTACACTTGAATTGTCAATGTAGTTTAATCATGCTAGACAATGCATTTCCCTCACAAATTCAAATTGAGCAATACAAATCAGCACCATCAATGGGACAACAAACTAGCAATAGCAAACTAAGATCGAAATTATAAATATGATGTCACACTGATGTAGATTCAAAAATTAAAATAATGCTTGATAAATGGATGAAATAAAAGTTATTTCCCTACACATAATCATAGCCATAACCTAATGCAGTACCACAATTTGGGCTGTCAACTGTTAGAGCCTGATGGGGCACCCTAGACCCTAGACACAGTGGAGTAACTCCCAAATTTTTATTGGAGCTTAAGCAATTATTATTTCACAACAATCAAGAGAGGAATCTAAAAGGGTTAGCTTAATAAATAAATCAAAAAGATCAAACATGATTGAAGTGAACAAATTATCTTGTGTCATTCACTACAGTTTCCTCAAGTAATTAATACCTGTTTGGGTTTTACAAATTTCACATTTGAGTTCCCTTGCGAAATTAAAGAGCAATAACACATTCAACTAAAATGAGGGGACAAATAATTCTAATTTTGTATTACTTGATAGTAAAAATCATGATGTCATGATAATGTAACTAATCTAACTAATTATACAGCAGTATCTAACACTAACAAAATTGACAATATGATAAAATCAAAAAAGGGCCCTGAGTGACTCTACAGTAACAAAAATGTTCTGACATGATTCCCCTTCATTGTCATCTGTTCATCCAAATTGTTATGGAACAATGCTTCTGAAGTATTCATCCTCAATAGCTGTTTACTCTTCTATTAGGATGTTTTCTGTCATTGTTTGTTTCCATACTAATTATTTCTATTTTACTAAATTTTTTTCAAGTTTTTTTAATTGTTTATCATTTAAATAAGAGAAATCTTGCTAGTAAATTAATGGTATTTTGCATTCCTGCCCCTCTTTTGACATTACTATTATTGGGTGTATTGTGTCAACAAATTTAGTTGTTATTGGCCTTGATCTTATAGTAGATTTCTTACTTCATTAGTGATATTTGTGGGGTTCAATGTTGTAAAGTTCAGCATTCCTTTTTTACATTGCAAACATGGGATGGGAAAATTATTCTTTGGGAATTTATTCCCTTTAGTACATATATTATAGATTAGAAGTGGGCATTTCTACCAATGCCCAATTCCTCTCATGAGGCTGTAATAGATTGATGCAATGTCTTATCTCCAGTTAGACACAATTGTGAGTCCACAAAAAGAGTTTTGTACATGGTATGCAATTGTTTTTTTTTCATTTGCTTGCTTCACAGCATTGATTTGGGTGTGTGATTGCCTTAAGTTTAAATTCCATGCTGCTGATTGATTATTCTTAGCTTACTTTCAGAATGTTGTTCTTTAATTTTCATTCACACAATAGTGACCCTAATAATGATAACATCTTGCATAAACAAAATTAGGATATCTTTTATCATTCCTTTTTTTCATGTAATCACCAGACACATTTAATAATCAAGATTGCTTAGCATTTCATTATGCTTTGCATGCATTAGTTGAAGTACCTTAAAAATATTACTACACCACAAAGAACTGATTGAAGCTACACAACAAAATTTTGTAGTAACAATGAGTATTCATGATCCAGGCTTATAGCCACAAATTTGACATTAAGAGGGCTGAGAGCTTCAGAAAACAACCAAAGCCATGCTGAAAATTTAATGTGTTTTTGTGAAATATGAATATCACTATTTGGTTAGCAGTTTTTTAATCATGATAATGGAGCTCCCAAATATATTTACAAAATGTATGTTGATGAGATCAAATATTCATTGAGAAAGTGTCCAAAATTTCTCAGCTAGTTTTCATTGATTTCAATGAATAAATTTTCAATTTCTGACATGAATATAAGGATATGAATATATCCTCTTACTGTGTACATAAAGAATTTTGTTCTGGCTTATGTTTTCATCCTCCTTGGGATGTTGGAGAACCTTTCACTTACTGCATTTGTTGTTTGGCATTTTTCTTTTGTTAGATTCTTTGATTTGACATATTCAACAATTGACCTGAATTCAGCAAATGATAAAGAATGGTCAGTTGCACAATCAGGTGATATTAGCTAATGTCTGTACCAAAAAATTCTATGCCTTCAGAGAAATCAACTCCATCTTCATGAAGGTGATTTGGTTTAAAATTAACCAATGCTTTCTTAAATTTCTATTTTATTTCAATATTTGACCTTCTGAAGGGCTAATAATTTTACTATTTTTGCTCTTTCAAATATTACATAGTATATAAGGCATATACTAATTTATTCATTTAGTAGATGCTATATTTTGGAGCTTAAATGCAAATTTTATTACTTAAAAATTAAAATCTAAAATTATTTCTGAAGAAGTTTTCAATTCATGGACAATTATCAAATGTATTGCATATTACATATTTCAGATTGTTTAGATGATAACTGGAAGTGCACACTTACTTATTTTCCCAATTTGTTGTGTCAATGGGGACATGTGTATCTATTGTTTTCATCATTATTAAACCATAAGTAGCCTGACATCTTCTTAAAAAGATCAACTGGTTTAGTTGTAGCAATATATTCACTAGAATTATAGAGTGGGCAGCACATATTTTCAGTTTTAGCAAAAATTATATTTAGAAACTACTGAAGTGATTCCTGACAGGGATACCTAGGGTGTTTACCTTAATTTGTTTATCCAAGATTGAAATATTCTATATCTTCAATGTGCAGCTACTACAGTAATGATTATTAAGTAAATATTTAAACATAATTAAACTTAAACAGCTTCAAAATTTCTCAATATTTTTAAGATTTCTTGAAAAATATTTTAAGTGCTCATGGCTTATGCAGAATGAAATCAGAAGGTACACATGATAGTGAGTGTCTTCTCTTTCATTTAAGCTTTAAAACCAAACAATATCATGATCCCATTGATGTGTGCATGTGTATGAATTCTCCAACCTCAGTGCCTGACTAGGATTAGTGTTAGGGTTGGCATGGTACTCTTCAATGGATTTGGATACCTTATGTACATAAACTTCACCAGTTAAGGATAGGTCCTGCTCCTCATGGGTCTTTGGAATATATATATATCTTAAGTGCATTCTTGATCATAGTACCACTAAGACATGCCTTTGATCAAATTCATTAACCATGATGACTTCAACTTCAATACCCCTATCCTTGCTTATAACACACCTCAATGAAATTAGGAAGTCTATCTACATGCATAAATACAATTATAAAAATAGTTTATTTTAAAGTCTTGCACAATAAAATTACTTATTTTTGTCAGAAAAATTTTTAAACAATATTTGTAAACAGATTCTATGATGATTCACCACTGGCATGAAGACTGCACAAGGTTTTCAAAGCAAGTTCAAGTGATTTGGTTTAAGTTTGTTTTTCATTATGAGGAAAATTTCAAATTCAATCAAGTTCTTTCTAATTCAGAGTTCTTTTGCTAAAAATGCATATATTACAATAATATCAAGTATTGTAAGCTATAAATATCTATTTACAATTGATAAATTACTAAAATAATTTAATAGTTATGCTATTTTCATGTGTTTTTTTTTGATGAATTTCGAGTTTGAGAATTAATGATTTCAATTCCAATGCTAAAAACAAAATGGAAGAGAACTGAACTCTTTATTTGAGCAATTTTTACTGGATCCTTGGAATATCAAGTATTGTGTAGAGGCTTTTTAGCCAAGTAAAGTCATCTTCAGCACACAGCAGCATCATTTGCAGCCAAAAGCACTTGAGGAAAACTTTGTTTCCATTTGTAAATCAAAAGTTTTAAACTATTTCTGAGGTTCAAGATATCTTAAAAAAAATTTTGAGTTTCAATTACTATCTTGAAATTTTAATATTGGAAAAAATTTTGCAATGATTCAATTAAAAATTTTCCACAACTGGCAATAACAATTATTTATTCTTGATGCCCAATACTATATCAATTCAACAATAGGCATCCCTGAGAGAAACAGGTAAAAGTTTGGCATTGCTTTCATGTGCTCAAAGCCTTAGAGAATATAAATTGAGCACATTCACCAATGATGCATCTGTTGCCCATGATTTTGTAAGCACCTTTATCTCTGATTTTGCTCAGAGTACTCCTTAATGGGGCTTGTACAGTCTAGCTGTGGAGAATATATTTGAGCTTAGCTTATGAATAAATGGGATTTGGAAATAATGGTTATCTGAACTTTCAAGAATTAATTAATGCTTTCCAAGGTTGCACATGGAAATGGAAATTTCCATTTGATTCAAAGTCCAGATTATAGAATTGGAATGGAAGCAGAAATCATTTTATGAAGTGGAAATTTAATGGAAATTTGTGGAAACACAAATTTCAAAACAAGCATTGAAAATCTATGGAAAGTGTCAACAGATCCTAAGTATTGATATTGACTAAGTGATAGTTTGTTTGCCAGATACAGCTAAAACAATTCTAGTTTGCATGAATAAATACTGAAATTGTGACATTAAATATTCATTAATAAATTGGTTTCAACATTATTTTTTAATGCAAAATAACATAGTAGTTAATGTGATTATTTAAAGAAAGTGATGCATATATGACTTTATATTATTCAATTTAAATTCCCTAAAGCAGGATTTTGAACCAGACAGGAATTGAAGTTAACTGAGATAATTAATAGAAAGAAATTTGAAATAGCCTCAACTGAGATCTGAATAAAAGGCATTCCAATATTCAATTATGCTTCAATCAATCATATCATGTGTTTGAACTGAATTATAGTTTTGGTATGAATTAAAGTCAATTTTGATGAAACACTAGTAGAATTCTCCATGAGACTAGGACATGGGTATAAATATTTTAGTCAGACTAGGACCAAAAATGAAGAACCTGAGACCACGGATTTCAGAATATTACCATAATGTTTGGCATAGACTCTATGTCATGGCATCAATGCAGCTATGGAACCACAACATTGCATGGAGCTGGGATTGGATGGGTCAGAAACTAAATACTATGGGATTAATTGAAAGTGGTACCAGTAAGTTCCTTGTCATGCAGAGTTATAACCATTGGTTCAAAGAGTTACAAAAAGATGTGGAAATGTATAGAAATTAGGGAAATGTTTTTAAAATAGTTGTGAAAATAGAAAAAAGTCACATATTCATATGCAAGCTTGAGGTTTTAAAATAGATTAGATATTGCGATAGAATTTTGAACAAATTATCCAAATAGGTTTGAAGGAAAGTGTTGCAAAATGTATAAAATGGTTAGTTCACTTAATCTTAAGCAGTCTAGCATCCTTTTAAAGGAAAAACTGTTTTTCCACAGTTACAAAGAATATTCTTCAATCCTATTTCCAAATTTGAAAATCTTGGGGCATGGGTATGTCTATTGGGGTACATATTTCAATGCAATCTTGAAAATTTCTACTAAAGCTTATTATTGTGACAGAGGCTGTTGAAAACATTAACAAGTTTTCTTTGGAAATTTTAAATTTTTGAAAAAATTTTAAATTCCCTCCATACTTAGTGTTAATATATTTAGAAGGTTTTGAGCACATGGAAGCAACAAACAACTTTGACTGTTTCTTGATATGTCCAAAGATATTCCAAACCCATTGAGTGTGCCATGTGCAAAGTGCACAGAGCTGAAAGTCACTGTGACCAGAGAATTCGTGCAATGGCATAGTTTGATAGGACAAAGCCAGTACACATATTTATATATATTTGCAGCACCAAATTTTTCTTATATATCAGAACGTAGTCTATTTTGGTGACTTGACTGTACAATTTCATTTATGCTGAATACTCATTCACTTTGGACACTTGATAAAAAAATTTATTCATTTTCATCTGTGAGCAATAATTGAGCAATACTCCAGAATTATCAGTTACCAAGAACATTAAATTCACTAACTGGATTTCATCCCTAGTAAACATATGTATACTTTTTGAATCTCAATAATCAAAAGTTTAAAATGCATTATTTATATTTTTCAACTACTTATTAACATTTGATAAATTATTTTTATTCAATACCATAGAAGAATCAGTAAGTTACAATGTATCCAAATAATTGAATCCCTAACTTTGCCTAGTGAATATCACATTACTATCCTTTGGCTCAAGGGCGTAAGCAGGATTTTCTGCTGAGAAGACATCTCTGTCCTGCCCAAATGAGTGATTTAATGCAGTCAAAGCCTAAAAATGCATTTCAAAACCTACATTTCATAATGTTTTAATTTTGTTGAAAATCTTTTGATTTAGCAAATCAAAATCAATTTTGAAGACCTGGCTAGGGGGAGGGGACATTCCACAATATCTTCCCTTACCTACTCCAATCATTCTTTTAAATGTGACATAATTAATTTTGTTTTAGCACACTTCTAGGTAGTCAATTATCATTTTGATATTCCAATAAGAACCGGTCAAAAACAAACTTAGTAGAAATCAGAATAGAAAACAATGCATTCCAGTGGCCTCTGCTTGCAACAAACGATCATTTACTTTGTTCAGAATTATCAAGAACTGCTTATATGGTAGATGATCACCCATTAGAAGAGCTTATGCTATAATTTCGAGAAAAATATTTGAAAAATAGTTGGAAGCATATAAATCAATGACACAATTTTTGATAGTGAAAAAGAAAAAATGGCCTTTTTATATAGTAGTATTTGAAATTTCCATTCATTCTGATTTTTTATTATTAGCAAGAAATAAAAATTCAAATAAGTTGTTGTGCAATTGCAAATAGCTAAATGAAAATTTTTTACCATTGTTTTAGTGTAGGGGTGCATTAAGGGGCCTTTAGTTGCAAGAGATCAATTTAAATACTATTTTGTGAGATTAAATTTTGCATTGAAAATCATATTACTTTGTAACCAATTCAACCTCTACTTTAACTTGTAGATATTTTTTTGTTCAGATGAGAGGGGTTATAGGAAGAGAATGTTAGAAGAATGGAAAAAGAAGAAACAGGATTAGAAGTTACAGAGCAGAGGCTTGCAGGTCAGGTCAGAAAGTTGAAACTGGATGAGAATAAGGGAAAAAGAAGAGCTGAACAGACGAAGCAAAAAGGAAATGAAAGGGCAGATGTAGTAGTGGTAGAAACAGCAGAAACCATGGATGTAGAAACAGAGACATCAATAAAGGAAATGATGAAGGAAGAAATAGAAGACAGAAATATGTTGCCAGTACAAAGAGGCATTAAGAGAAGCAAGTTAGCAGTAGAGACAGCAAAGGTTAACAAAGTATTAGAAAGGATAGATGCTAAGAGTGTAACAGAGATAAATAGATTAGTGTAAGCAGGCGCATGGGAGGTGCTGAAGAATGTAGGCATAGACATGAAGAAGAAAAGACAACATGAAGATAAGGGAGACAGAAAGCCAGCATGGGAGGGAAGAATTGAGAATAAAGTGGCAAAGATTAGGCAGCAAATAGGGAAGATCAGAACAAGTAAGCAGTACAGGACAGGTGCAGGGTAGGTAAGGGGAAGACTATAGAAACTTCAAGAGAAGAGCTTAACCAGAGATTAGTCGCAGAAGCTGAAAAACTGAGAAAATATAGGGCAAGGGCAAAGCAGGCAAGAGACAATATGAAGTTTGAGACTCAAGAAGGAAGATTCTACAAAGAACTAGATGCAGGAAAAAAAGCTACAGCTAGATCAGGTGCAGATGCAGTAAGTTTCTGGGAGAATTTATGGGGAAGTGAGGGACCAGAGATAGGGAGTGAGCAGATGCAGAAGGGGTTCAGACAAGAAGAAGAAGTAATCACAATGGCAATGCTGAAGGAGGCGCTAAAGAAGATAAAGAATTGGAACTGAATTTTTATCAACTTGTTGGACCAATTGTGATTAAATTTATATATTGCACCAAATGTTAGAAACATGCACAAAAATATAAGGCTAAGATTTTTAACTGCCTATTTTTTTCAGTTAATATGTAGAAACCACTTGTATAGCAAGATATAATAATATAACTTTTTTATGAATAGTGTATTCTTAAAATATATTTAGCCAAAGCAACAAATTTAACTTTGAGGTCATAGCAGTTGTCAATTGACGGGTAATGGCACTTAAAAGTATATCTACACTACTTTTTCTATGTGGTATTATTGGAAGAAAAATTGGTCTACTTGTGCTTTGCAATTATAAAAAATAGTAAATGATTACTGAGGAAAAACCACTTCTTAAAAAATTATTACAATTTAAAATTTCAAAATTGTCAATTGATGGATTTGGCGCTTCTAGTGTTAAGCCTGTTCATACAAAAATGCATTTCCACTCAAATGGCGCAAAACAATATGTGTCAAAAAGAAAACACCAGAAAGACGGACAACTATTTTATAATGTAGACTCCACCAATATTACTAAAAGCAGTTTAAGTGTCAAAAATTTAATAAATTTATTATTTCCTAACCTAAAAATTCCTCTTCGATTTTTTTCTTGTTGCATTTTAGTGCTATGCTTGAAAATGTGAAATTGAACAGAGGCCTGGTTCATCATATCAGCCAATGCATATTTTCCTGGTTTGTTTTGCAGTTCTAGGATAAAATATTCAGCAGTGTTTTGTTCGTCTGTTGCTGTCACTTTCAGATGTATCATTCAAACAATTGGTCAGCCTTATCCATTCCCCCATATACTCTCAATGTAATTTCTATGTAAATAGGCTTTTGAAAACCTCAAATAACCATAAATATGTTGTACTCTAAAATTTGTCAAACATTAACTGCTAAAAGCAATTTACTGGACATTCTAAGGCTTATCACCCTACCTTTTAAGAACATATGCCCTCATTATGAAATGCACTAGGAACGTTAAGACGTCTAAAATTACTACCCAGCCCGTTGAATTTAACCAAGATTTAGAGTCAGGAAGTGTGCAAAACTTTTGTAATACACAAACCAGATTCCATATTAGAAATTTAAACATCACACAATGTAGAAACATTAATTAATTTCTGTAGTTATTTTGAACCAGACATTAGAAAAAAATATGAAAAATGTTCAAACTCATGGCATTTTACTAGTTTCAACACTAAAAAAGTACAGCAAAAATTTAGAATCTCTTCCTTTCACCCTTAATATATGACAATTATGTATAAATTCATACTAAATTGAATTATAAACCTTGATAGATTCTTCTACTCCACATTAATTTACGCATTATACAGATTATATAAAATAGAAAATGTAAACCCCAAGTATTTAATATTTCTCTGCTTAACCAGATATTACTGCAAAAACCTGCAAACGTTCACATTTTTTCTGACTTTCTTAGCACTTTGAATTTCCTCTCTGCAATTGAATATGGTATAAAAACATATTTCTGCCAAAAGTTCAATAAAAAATTATACTTGTGACTTACACAGATTTTAGACATTTATAAATCTTTTTAACTAACCTATAAAACTTTTGTAGATAGTTGACAGACCATTTTTAAAGCCTCAATAAGTACAAATGAATAAGTGTCTATTTAGCTCATTAATTCAGTTAAGGTTTTGGTTTGTTTCTTATTTAGGCGCTTTGTTTTTTCCGTGTGTTCAGTTATTGGTTAGTTTTGTCCATACCTCCATTATTCTTCATTTGTGTAAACTAATTTTGTTCTGGTTTTGTTTGTCCTAGTAATTATTTAACCTTGTTTCTAGGAGCTTGCTGGAAGTTTCCGTTTAGTTTTCTTTGGTTTTCATTTGTATAATACTCTTTGTTAACCTTATATTAATATTTACTAATAGTATAGTCTGTGAATGGTGACGGGAATGAGGTATTGTTATGCTTTTTAATACATTGATGACAAAAGAACTTGCAGAAACTTCTTATATTCTGAGTACCATTTATGTGTAGAATAAACAAAAAAATTTAAAAAAAGGTTAGTTTTACGGTTCCAGATTAACATATTCAGCAGTGTTCAGTTCGTCTGTTGTTGATACTTCCAGTTGTAGGTTCTAAATTTCCGAGGGCATTGGACCACTTCAGTTATTTCATACTTTCATTACGAGCTGAATGTTGTGGGTGATCAGTTTTGTACTTATCCCACATTGCTTTTGCTTGATTAGCATGCGTCAGAAGTATCTGCTCAACCAGTCATTCCATGTAAATTCTAAATGTCATTTTCTGATTCGATGTATTTTTATGCACAAAGAAACTATTGAGCAACATTCTCATCAATAAGTACAGTCCTGCTTTTTTTAAACCATGAGTCATTTTTTCTACTGGGGTCATATGCTTTAACCCATTGGCAAGCCTTATCCACTCCCCATATACTAAGAAATACTTTTCCAGTAACACTGAAAGCTATTCAATATTGAGGAGGCAAAGCTTATAGTATTTATTTATGAAATAATTTTTTAAGCATTTGCATTTGAAATTTTTTCTTATCTAAAATAAAATTAATTTGAGCTAACTCTGCATGAAAGACTATGTTATTTGTATATTTTACATCCTGCAGTGCGATTCCTCATACACCCATATTTCATAGGCACTGATTAGATAATTTTTTCCAAAGTCTTTCAACAAATCATTAGAAATCACTAATTTTTACAAAATTTGAAATGGTTTTCATCATTAAAATACATTTTTAAAGTAAAAATCAGCGGCTTTTGTCCTGGTTTATATTATACCAAGAAAGTTGGCATAATTTAAGGTGGACAAATGTTGTGTATGATTGAATTAGGTTAGAACTTGAAGATTGGATATACAAATGTGAACATATAGGTAATTAGTATTTAAATTAACACTGAAATTCCCAGGATACAAATTTAGAGCTGGCTTTTTGTTTGTACTGTGAAGTCGTCATAGTTTATATTGAATTTAATATTCATATTTTCATACAACTCTTTAATCAAATATTTGAAAATTGTGTGTGCTGGTTTTGAGCAGAAGATCAAATCGATTATGCAAATGTGAATTGCCTACAGGAATATGATTTTTGGGAACTGTATTTTGCGATTGTAGGTTAGGTTAGGTACGAGAATATGGATCCATCCCTGCACATGTTTTTAAACTTAGTAAAATATATATTTGCCTCTTGGGTTAATAACTATTTTCTAATTATATGCATTTCAATCCAATAGCTTAAATAATTTTTTTAAACATAAATTGTACATTTGAAGAAGAGCTTTAATCTATGTGCAGATGTAGACTCAAAATGATCAATAACATTATTAGTAGAACGAGACAATTTCTGTGACCTTGAATTAAGAGAATCGCCTATAAATGATCTCGACTCGAAAGCTGATCAGTATGACATCAAAAATATCAGTGACGGCGGCTATGAGTGGACTTGATCCACCATAAAAAATACAATCACATTAAATGGCAAGGCAATACTAATTTAATACCCCAATTAGAATTACATAATCAGAGTCATGAACTTCTCTAACACTAATATTAGTGTTATAGAAGTTCATGTCATAATATGATATTGCAAAACAATGTAGATAGCTAGTTTATGTAAATTGGAAAAATATTAGCAAATATAAACAAATATTAAAGCAGTAAGTCATGGTGTTCCCGAGTAAGAGTTAGTTGACAAAAAATTCATCGGAAAAACTGTTCATACTTTCAAAAACTATAGTAGTAACCTCATTTCATATAATTGTAAATAATTGAAACGCAGATAATTCAGTGTGCATGCAAGTAAAATGGCGATTATTTATAAGTAGTATGAAGAGGATGCATGTTAACATGTTTATTTTATAGAAATGAATTTTACCCTTGCAGGTACTAATTACCAGTACAGAATTTTACTAATTTTTCAAGTGCTATATGATTATAAATGCTCAATTTCTTGTCTTGTTAACTTGTGATCGATAAACATCATGAAAGCACAATACAAATATATTTGCATAATTTTATGCATATAAATCCACAATACAAATACAACACAAATCCAAATACACAAGCAACGATAAATGACACTACAAATGTCAACTATTGTACATACAAACGCTCTGATGCAATTTTGTACCAAAAGATGCACTGGTTTCAGAAGAAACTTTCAACTTCATCCAATGTTGATTGAAGTAATGGCGGATTGATTCTGTGTTTTGTTCACTAAAATTCAAGGTGACAAGTCCATCGTTGCACAAAATTCTGGGACGTGAAAAATTATTGCATGAATCTTTGGAGTCACAGGGATTTCAAGGCGTTTGTACATTGTCTTGAAACGATTACAATTTTGTTGAAGGTCCGGTCGGAGTTCATTTCTGAAACAAGAAGCGACAACATCATTTAGAGCATCAAAACCTGCAACAAAATCCAGGCAATTAATAGGGCGAATAGCTCGAAGCTTATCAACACTTTCCAATAATTTTCGGCTGTCATTATCAGTCAGAGTTCCTCCATAAACGTGCTGCAAGTCGATGTTGCCAACTCTCAACCATTGGTCAGCATTTGGCAGATGAAGTTCTGGAGGAGGTAGGTGAGAAAAAATGAAGAAATCATCTGAACCTTTCACCAAACTTGGATGAACAACATTTGAATGGGGTTTTGCTTGATCCTTCCTAGATCCCGAATCGTAGTAGGACCAGAATTCGTTCAATGATCCAAGAGTACGAGATTGGCCTTTGACATCCAAAGAATGTTTATCAATAGTGCATCAGTAGCATGGATGCATGGAACTGTGGGACATGAGTCCAAGCAAAATATTGCACATTTTAAGATCTGTTGCCATGCGAAAGCTTCTGTGGATGTTTTGAATACCAGCGCTGAGCCATAGGTCTTTCACGTTGAAATAGTTCCCTGGACTGCGGGTACAATAGCAATGATAATTCATTTTTTCACTCCCAAATCAAGAAAGACTGACTTGCGTTCTTGTTCACGACATTCAGAAAAAATCGATAAAGTCACTTTCAAGAAGTTTCCGCCACCATCTAATCATATTTTGATCCAATGTTTTTCATCAAAGCTTGAATAATGGCTTGAAGATCTTTCACGAATGATGAAATCAATCAGTACATTGGTGTCATGGCAAACAACCACTGGCAACCATTCCATTTTCCATCCACATGAAACGTAACATTCGTAAGGTAAAATAATCATCCAACACATGATCTTTTTCAGATAGGGTGTCACGACCTCGTGGTTCAATCTTTGCAACTCCCATAACTTCTTGGATTGCATGTGTGAATTTATTCATTTCTCACACACTCAAATTCACTTCATTTTGTATTTGTGATACATGATCCGCAGTAAATTGACCATGGCAACGAGAGTCGTTAACTTTTGGGGATATGATGACCTTCAACGGTTTGCCAGCCTCTCTAGAAAAGGTTCATCTCCACATTTAATTTAGAAGAAGACGATGCTAACTTTTGATCAATACACTTTGACACCAACTTATCTTTCTCTTTGTCATTTTTACAAAATCTGTTAAATTTTCCAGTTTGGATTTCAAAGAATAAGGATGTGACTTTCCTCTTCAGTGAATACACAAACAGTACAGCCACACCTTCCCAGGATTCTTTGATATCCTGTCCTCAGTAGAAGAATTCGATGGTCGCCACAATTGCATTTTTTGCCGCATAGTTCAGAGGATCATCGTCCACTAGTAGCAGAGATTTTACAATTTGTGCAGGTGCAACTATTATTCACAGTGAAACGAGTTTCGACAATTCGTTCTGCAGTGAGTACAGATGAATAGTCAAATACAAGTAAAGAAGTGACATCTCAATACATGCCTCACTATTCTTCTCTGTCCTGCTTGACCGTGATCTGCATGTTCCACATATGCTGGACGGCAACCTGTTGTCCTCAGTAGTCAAGTTTTCAATTACATGTTTTCGTATCAAATTCTTGATGTTGTCAATAATTCAATGAAGATCTTTTGCTTTATTAAAACATATCAAGCAAACAAGTGGACGGTTTTGATCACGTGATCTTTTTACCAGGGATGCTTGACAATACGTCCATTCCACATCGAGACAACTGTGCGCTTAGAAGAATGATTTTAACCAAATATCAATCATAAAATTCAAATACTATTGATCAACGAAAATATAGTCACGTGATCACTTCAACGCATTGATTTTACTTAAAATGGTGAGAAAAGACCATGCTGATATCTAGCAATGAAATAAATCGGTGCTTTGAATTTAGAAAAGCCAATATCTTTGATGAACACCAATATGAAGGAGGAAAGAGTTACTTGATTGCTTCAACGCAACACAATTACTGGATTTCAAATCTGCTAAGTGGAGAAACCTCACTTGATTTTGAGTTCAATGTCATAATGACTCGGCCATTGTGTCATGTATATGTTTGTTTATTTGTCGCTTTGATATAGCAGTGTAGATATCATTTTGTCAATTATAGTATTTTCTAAATTCAAAATAGATGATGAGAAATATAAGCAGTTATTATGAAGCATACGACAAAAAGTTTGAATTGGGTTACGCCTATACAAAGGAGTTTACTTAACAAGAAAAGAAATGGAGCATTTATAATCATATAGTATATGACAAAATTAAAAAAATACCGTACTGGTAATTAGTGCCTGCAAGAGTAAAATTCATTTCTATAAGCTAAACATGTTAACGTGCATCCTCTTCATACTACTTATAAATAATCGTCATTTTACTTGCATGCACACCGAACTATCCGCTTTTCAATTTTGCTTCCTTTACAATTATTTGAAATGAGTTTATTATTATTTTCATCTATAGTTTGATGATACGTTTGTGATATAAAACAGTAGCTGCAAAAATTGGCAAAATCGGCGGAATTTTGAAAATATGGCCTGCATTCACTAATCCTTAAAAATGATTTTGCTGACTACTCATTCCGAAGTCCTGAGATTATGTAGTTTTTGAAAGTATCAACAGTTTTTCTGGTGAATTTATTGTCAACTAACTCTTACTCGAGAGCACTGTGATGTATCAATTCGAAATATATAGAAAGAAGATTGCGTCTAATAGTGCCTACAGAGCAGAGTATGTTAAATGATGCAGAGATGGAAGTGGATCGGATCTCGAATCGATTCGGATCGAAACTACAATTTCAAAAAATTTCAAATCAGTTTCAGTTCCAAAAATTTTTAAAAATTGTGTATTTTGTACATTTTATACATTTCCCACATTTTTACATTGAATGCCACTATAAGAGTGTTAACAACTCATTCTAAGTGGAATTTAGTAAATGAATTTTATTGTTCATACAACAGGTTCCGTGTTATTCTTTCCAAAAACATTTAAAATTGTTAACGAATGTTTCAAATCTGAAATTCGATTCATGTTAGCCTTCGCATAAAAATATAACTGTAAAGCAAAGAAAAATATGTGTTTATAAAAGCTTGCAAATGAAAAAGCAGAAGAAACAAAAAGAAGCAAGTGGAATACATTAGTAGATGCAAACAAAGTTTAATGATAGAATTTTCATGTAAGATGCACTATAAGCAACTTGCAATGCCAATATCAACTTAGTTTTCAGAAGGCTTGTTATTATTATAATTACTAATACAAAATTTTTTTTAGAGCCATACTTTGGCATAGCAATAATAGGGTGTTAATGTATTTAATGTTGCTTTTACATCATAATTTAAAATTTGCAATAAAAACTAGTATCCAATATCAATGAAAAGTGTAATTCAAAATTTATATTTAAATCTAAAATTTAGATTGAAAAAATGAATTCTTGTATCAAGAATTATAATGCACTCTACTACAATTTTTTTTGTTGTCCTGCAATATATAAATTTTTGCGTGTGTTCTTTTATATACCATTGTTTCACCTATTCTTATTGTCATCACATATATATATTAAACCAAATGTTATCTTGTCTTTGCTCAATTCATAGTAACATAGATGAAGCAAATAATTTTTTAAAATATTTAAACAATCAAATGACTGAAATTCAATTTACAATGGAAAATCAAATTGACAACAAACTAATATTTCTAGATACTCAAATTTCAAATCATCATACAACTTTTTCTTCAAGTTATCACTTCAAAATTACCAACACTGGCTTATACATACCATTTACATCTTATTGTGACAAGAAGTATAAAATAATTGACAGTATTAGATTGTAGAACTAGAGTATTTGATACTATTGTAATATTGTAACGTTGATTTTTCAACACATTGCTTTTAAGTTATATAGGATTTACTAACCTGAGTTGATTTGCATGCACTATTGTATTGCCTAATTCGTCCAATTTTCCAGTACCTCAGTCCACGCACGATCCTGTAGTCTCCGACATATTCTGTATATCCATTATTTATCTCACTGCACTGTTGAAGCATATAAAATTTATTATTGGAATTTGAAAAAAACGTAAATATAATTTAAGACCATGTTAGAAAACCTTTTTATGTTCGGATCCGTTTCAGATCAAAAACTAAAATTCTCTTAAAAATTCGGATTGGATTGGATAATGTGTTGCAAAATGGAATTTGAGAAAGTTAGAATTTATTGTATAATATATTTAACATTCTGCCCATAACTCAACTGCAAATTAGTAAATGACGTTCTTTTGTAAAGTTTTTGCATATACTTGATAAATTTTCTGTCAGTTATCACCACCATTTGAATAATGTTTCTGAAAATTTTGCATTTCATATAATGTCCCATTTTGAACAAATCACTTTAAACACACATTTAAAACACACATTTGAACACAAATTTGAAAGAATGAGAGCTGCATTGTTGTAACAATGGCAAATTCGTGTATTTTTGGTATTGCAATATCATTATGGTTTGTAAAAGAAAACATTTTTAATTAGTAAAAAAGATTTTTCGTTGTTCAAGTAGGGTTGCATAGAAATTTTAGTTGTTTAATATACTTAGTAACTACAGCAAACTTCTACAATATTTTTCATTAAAAAATTCAATGTCATGAAATTGAAATAAATCAGTTCAGCATTCTATAATTGTAAATTTACAATTATTGCATGCTAAAACAAATTATTTTGAATTTTCACAATATTTTGCAGAAGTTGATGTCAAACAAATAAGATGAAATATTCTCTATTCAGATAATATTTTCAATTCTAAGACTGCTTATTATCTGAATAGAGTCAAGAATAATAACAAATAACAATAATATTTACAAAAAATAACAAGACTACAAAATCTGTTCTGGTCAGGCTATGGAAATCAATTGCGCATTATTGTATAATCTTTACTGTAAAATTTGAATCTTAACCATATTTTACCCAAAATGAATTTTTCCTTCAATATAAATGCTTTCAATTTTTTTAAACCTAATTGCACTCTTAATCATTTTCATTTAATTTGTAATCGATTCCAATTGCGAATTGCAAAATTAATAGACTGTTGGTTGATTTTTGTACGAAATTTAATGTTAGTATAAAGATTAGTTCTTATATTGCGCTTATGACAAACGTTTGGAAATGATATTGAATTATCAGTATTTTAAAAAACTAATCAAAATATTAAAAATAAAAAGTTGATTTAGAAACAGAATGGTTGACAACATGTAATTTCTTCTTTTGGAGGAGTTTTTCTGGCAAACATTCAATGCTCATTTTAAATGTATTGTAAGTTTTTTTACTAATGATTCATTTAAATTTGAAAAAAGTTTATTTGCAAAATTAAGATGCGACTCATGACTAAAGCATAAATTAATTGAATCATATTGGCAGCGGGTAAATGTTCAGGTACGTGTGATATTGTTTTAATACTCATTGCCATGCGATTTAAAATTTCTTTTATTGAGAGCTTGTATGTTAATTTTGAGTCAGTAGTTATACCTAGATATTTGAAGAATTCTTTCGTGGTGATTGAGGTGTTGGTAAACGTAAATGAAAAATTTGATAGTAATATACTTTTTCCCTGAGGATTTAGGATTCAAAATTCATTTTTTCACAGTTGTTTTTCAATTTGTACAACTTAAAATATTTACTCAATTTTTAACGACTTTGTTCTACATAATTTATTGCTTGATTTAAGGATGTATTTCCACTAAAAATGAATGCATCATTGGCGTATTGAATCAATTGACAATTTGTATGTTGCTGCATGTCCTTTACATATATTTTAAAAAACAGCGGTCCAAGAATGTTACCTTGCGATACTCCGTTTTATATGGATAGTTAATTAGAGAAAGTATGATTTAATTTAACCCACTGAATTCTGTTGGTTAGATAACTAGATATTAATTTAACGCCACTTTAAGAAAATCCTAGCTTTTCTAATTTCATATATAACATAACGTAATTAATAGAGTCAAAATCTTTTGAAAGATCTAGTCAGGCCACTGCATCAAATTAGTCAGAGTCAAGAGATGATCGCTAATTTTCGGTAGAATACAACAGAACATCATCAGTTGAAAAATTTTTGAGGAATTCAAAATGTGGTTTTGACATTATTTGGTGTTTTGAAAGGTGGTCACTAATTTGATTATGTAAGAGTCGTTGGAAAATTTTAGTTATTGGCGAAGTAATTGAGATCGGCCTATAATTAATAGCTAAATATACATCTTTATTTTTGAAAACCGGAGCAATATATGCTTGTTTCAAACAATTTGGAAAGTTGTTTTGTTTTAAGAAATCATTGAAGATTAAATTTAGAGGTATAGCAATTATAGAGGCAGTTGTTTTCAATATTCAGGAAGGAATTTTAGATGGACAACTAGATTTATTGGGTTTTAGCTTAATTGCTTTAATCATTTCGTACGTAGTTGAAAAACGAAAAATGAATGGAGTTTTTTATTATTAATATTTGGTCATTGATATTTGATATACGGTCACTTAAATTTTCCCAAGTTAACAAATGTTTCGTTTAGTACATCAGTAATGTCAAAACCATTTGTAAATGAGTTCTCATCAGAGTCTCTAATCTTCTCAATGATTGTAGATTTAGATTATCAAGTGTTTGCAATTTCATGAATGAGCTTCCATTTGGACTTTTGGTTTGGAAGAATTTTGAATTCAGTTTTTATATATTTATTTAAAAATTTAAGATTTTCATTATTTGATGAAGATCAATTTTTTTAAACGCTAAGAAATTTTCGCTAGATTTTGTCAATAATAAAAAATTAAGCTGTTTTCAAAGATTAAAATAAAATTTTCCCTCATAAAATTTAGTATCTTGTGCATAATACACTTCATGCCAATTTTTTCGATTCAGTAATAATTTTACATTTTCAACATTATGATAATTTCTTTCGCGAATTGTGGTCCATTTCCTAACTATTGAATTTACTGGTTTCATTTTTATAAACCTAATATAAGTAATGCAATAATCGGAGAACAGACATTCGGCAGTAAAATCTGTCATTTTCTGGCACAATGAGCTAATCAAGAAGCGTGCTACTCTTTGCACTGACCCTTGACTGCGTAATTTCATTAACAATATTCAGATTAAACATATTTAGTAAAATGTCAATTTTATCTCGTTCTTTTTGGTCTGAATAATTAAAGCTGTAATCTTCCATTAAAATAATATTATTATTTTCAGCAACAGCTAAAACTAATTTAAACAAAATTCTAAACACAATTTCCAAAATTTTTTGCAAAAAATAGAATAAATTAATTTATAAATCATTTAATGCGAATCAGACAATGCAAACTATATAATAACTAACTCTCATTCTTCCCAAACTGAAATACACATTAGAATATCTACACCTACAATTCAAAGGTGAGTGGATATTTTCAAATGGAACAATAAAAAAGATCATTCCAAAACTTCTAGTAGATGACTTAGATTTGCGCTAAAATTTAACATAGCTTACCAAATTATTCAAATTTCATGTAAGTCAAATTTTATATAGTTTTTCTGTATGATATATTCTGAAAGTAAGAAATCAAGTTCTGGAATATGTCACAATTTTGTCTGTCAATTCAAATTTTAATATTCCCAATTGTTTGTACCTTACAAAATACTCAGTTTAAGATTAGGATGAATATATATTCGTAATAAATTAACAAAAATCACTAAACTCTGAGATATTTTGATGCAGATACACTCACAGTTGATGGGAATTTTCCTGCAATTTTAACAAACGCACTTTTCAACTTTAATCCATCTGTACATTCAACATAAGTTCCACCACCACACTTTGCAAGTTCACGAAGTTTTTCAAAATTTATAGAACCAAATCCAATTGTATGGCACTGAAATTTATAATCATCTTTATATTTTGAATATATATTTTTCATTTCTTCCTCACCATCATGCCAAATTCCATCAGACATAAAAATTAATATTGGTGCAACAGTTTTTGACAAGTTTTGCTGAATTAACTGGTCAGCAGAGGTTAATGCTTCGCTAAATGAATTTCCACCACCTCTGAATTTCAACATATCTTTTCTGAAACTATTAATTTCAATATAATTGGCTGTTATCAACACTTCATGATTATGCATTAGAATAGAAAGCCTATCTTCTCCCTTCAATGACTTTCTCATATTTACGAATGCCTCAACAAATGTGACAAGTGACTGCCAAGGGCTTCCACTCATAGAACCTGAATCATCTAGTGCCAAAACAAAATGGAAACTTTCAGACCCATGTTCACAGAAAAAAGCATGACCATCATCAGTAATGGTACCCTTGGAAATTTTTGCATCTGCAATACTAGTGAATTTTGAGTGCCAAAGTTCACCTACACAAAATGACTTTTCTTTATCATGATCATCTGATGAGCAAAAGCATGGACACTTCCCATATTTTTCGTCTTCACAAGGATCCTCCCAACCAATTGTTTTCCAGTACTCCTCATGTTGAATTTCATCTTTTTCAATATTGGTATTAGGACCATATTGACATTGCTGATGCCTGCGGAAATCACTCTTTGCACTATATGTACATTTTTTTCCAGGAGTTTCACATGGAATTACATGAATGTGTCCTCTTCCTAATGTGCTGCAGAAAATGTGACACATTTCTGCAATTGCAGATTCTCCAACTCTATATTTATGTGCGCCAACATCAAAATCATCCTTATTTGCAATAAAGGTACAATTAACCATATTGCCATGTGTTGTATGGTGCAAAGCATCTCCCGTATTTATATGTCCACATTTCTTATCACATATATTTTCACAAGTAGGACAAGTTTCTTTGCAAAAGTGATGCTTAGTACTATCATTTGAACAAATATGTCCACCATCATGGGTTTTCTTGAAAGGTTCAATGTATTGTATGCAATTAAGCTTCTCCCCATTTTGCTGAAATTTACGTTTATAAGTTAAACTATCCCTTTGACCAACAAATTTTTCATCCTCATTTATTTTTTCAACAGTAACTTTGCAATAACCATCAATAGAACATTGAATTTCACAAAGGTGTGAATTTTCACAAAAGTGAAATTCTGGAAATATTTTATGTTCCAAATCAAATTCTAAATGATGTTTTCTTGAAATTGATTCCAAGTGAAAATGGTCTCTTGATGCACAAATATTTGCACAAGATGGCTTGCAGCACTTCTTAGGGCATTGCTCTTTGTGGCACTTGTGAATTTCATGTTCAATGTCACAGTAAATTTTACAGGAACTATTGCATTCTAATAAACTGCATTTATGTTTGCAATAATGTAATTTTGATAATCAATCATGTTCTCCTTCATGATTACATTGAAGGTGGCATGCATTTTCGCAGTCATTTATTTTATTGTATCTGCAAATTTCTAAGCACAGATGAGCAGTTATACCACATAAATGTTTTCCTTCATGCCCCATTTTCAGCTTACAAATGATATTTGGACCTTCACAAAAATCACATAATGCAAGACACTTATCGTTGGTTGAACAACTGTGATAAGTAGATGAACTTTTATATTCTTGAAAAGATGATGCAAGTAGTTCAATAATTTTTTTAGTTTGCCGTGGTGTCAAGTCTTCACAATTGTAAAGTTCACTTAGTGATTGCATTTGTTGAACATTATCCATGATGTAATTCATTGCATTATTATTAATGCGTTCTTCAATCAATATTTTTCTTACAAAGAAAAGAAATTTGCTTGTATCTTCTTTAGGCTGGTCCATGCTAACTAATTCTAACTAAATACTTACTATGTATCATGTTAGAAATATATAATAATAGAAAAAATATTTTTTGAAAAAGAACTGCTTATTCTCTAAGCAATACTGAAATTAGCAGAGAAATGGACCAAGCCTACTTTAGTAGGGGATCTTAAATTTTTAACACTAATAGATCCTTAAAGTATCATAGTACAATAAGGTGCTATATAGAAGATTCAAAATATTATAAAGCAGACTAA